>JASDQU010108375.1:40361-84236 GCA_032191745.1 Picea mariana
ATTTTCATTTTGAATCATCTTGCACTTGAAAATTTAAGTGGGGTAAAAGGAGGTTGCCCCCTCGAAGAGGCTTATTATCTAAAATTATCTCTTTTTCAAGGCATTGAGTACTTTTCCTGAGGTTTTTCTATGCTATATTGATGTTTGGTTCTTAACACCAGGAAACACAGTTGGTCGACATGGAGATCGCTTCCTTCGCGGAGCCATCGAAGGGTGTACAGTTGTGGGTGTGGTGTTGTCGGAAAATCCAACCGCAAGAAGACTGTCAATAATATGAGGTTCTTTTGGCTACTACTATTAACGATGAAGTGCAGTGGAGTACCATTCACCCACATCTCTGAATGAAAGAGGCACTCACCTTCCTCTGGTTCATAAATTTCACTAGGCTAGAAATTCATGGTAGAAATGGTGGCACTTGGTTCTGCAACAACGATCCATCTCCCTTTTTCTAGTTCTGACTCATATTTGTATCCAACATCTGAGTCAAAGGCTTTCACCTTAGCCACCAATGACTTCTTTGAGCGACATTCAATAGTGTTATGTAAGGGGATTTTATGGAACTCACACCACTTCCCAGTGTCTTTCTTTGTATTCACATTGTCTTTATTTGTTTGAGGTTTATAATGGTTGTCCTGAGGCTGTTTATCCTTTATATGCCCTTTGTTCTACATGTTGGGTCTCCTTTTCCCTGCTTCTGCTATTAGGGGTTCGTAGTCCCAAACTGTCGCATCTTTTTCTTAAGCTTATGCTCAATTTTGATAGTATATCGATAGGTTGTTCCCAAGGAAGAGATGTCTAGAAACTCTATTTATATCTGGATGTATCTATGCATACCGTCACACTACTTGAGCACTAGATGTCACTCAAAATATTTAATACCCAACTCGGTGCATAAGGTATGGAAGACATTGGTGAACTATGGCACTGTTTGGTCCCTTTCCTTCCGTAATGTAGTCCATCTTGTATATAAGTCGTCATAACTTCCAACGGGGTAGTATTGTTCCTTAATAGAATCCCTAAATCATATGTAAGTGGGTGTGACTACAAATAATGTATATCCCTATATTTTCTTTTTCTCACAGAAAGTGTCCCACCAATCTTTGACATGGGGGACAACCTTAAGGAGAGAAAATGTAGTATTTTCTCTATTGGAAACGTTATGGATAGAAAAATACTCTTCGAGAAGGTTTAACCATTTGTCTATAGTATCCACATATATTTGACCTTCAAGTATAAGAATATAAAAATTGATATGTACCTTGAATGGGACGACGCCTCCACTCGATGAAGATGCATCACCTATTGGAAGTCTTCGAAGGATATGTGCAAAATTATCCATCACCTCATTCCTTTGTCATGAAACGAATTCCTTGAGCAACAATTTAAAGGGATCTCCTGCCCCATAATTTCTCTTTTCTTCCCCCATGGGCAACCATCAGTTTCTGTGAGGTCAATCTTGCAAAGGATCAACT
Organism: Picea mariana; assembly: GCA_032191745.1. Lineage (NCBI taxonomy): Eukaryota > Viridiplantae > Streptophyta > Pinopsida > Pinales > Pinaceae > Picea > Picea mariana. Next base: position 41,834 of record JASDQU010108375.1, read on the forward strand.
GGTTCAAGTCCCAACTACTTATACCCTAACCTCATTATATGCACAGAGAAACAAATGAAGAGAAGACCGCTTTGATATATTGATCCATATTTATGAAAGGAACACAATAAAACATAGATATATAACATTAACATAGATATACAGAGAAGAATAATAGAGATATAGTTCAACTTAACTTTTATTCAATAAATAAATTTGTTGAAACTGTAAAATGTAGAATGAAACAATATTGCTCGAATGTTGGTAGATAATCTTTGAGAAGAGAATTGGCAGCTATGTGCATTACTCTAAGAACATTACAATGAGGCCTCCGAGAATTTTTAGCATCAAGAAGAAATCAGAAAACCCTAAACATCCAAAAACCTAACCCTAGGAGATGAAGTGCCAAAAGTCACGTGGGCCCTGATGGGGTAAGTTTGTACATCAACTTCTCGGGGTCGTAACTTTTGCATACGATCTCCATTTCAGGGATGATTTTAAGGATGGAAATTTATTTTAAAATGTAGAAACCTTAGAGAATATTACTAATCTTTCATATTCTAACTATAAATGTTTGGCTATATTTTTGTAAAAATATTCAACTTTCTAAGGATTTTATACAATTTTTATAAAAATTTGGCGATTTTTAAGGTAAAATAATTGTATCCTATAAAATTTGGTCAAATCATTTTTAAAATAATGAATCTCTTTTTTTGAAAAACCATGGAAAATTAGCCCATGAGAAAAACTTAGCCCCTAAAATCATCGCTGCTCCATTTTAGGCGCATGATATCCCATTAGAAAGGTCTATCTGATGAATACACATTTTTTTCTCACACTCTAACTCTGTCTACAGTGTGACTATAGCAGGCCCAAAAATGTTGTTTAGGGCCTCAAAATACTAGAATTTTAGGAGACGAAAAGCTAGAAAAAAACTACCAAGATGAAAATGGTATGTGATCCAGTTGGAAGAGGTGGGTGGCCACTGATATCCACTTGGATCACATAGTGAAATTTGGACCAATCGATATATGAAAAATAAATGATGGTTATTTTACATGCAGTGGATGTATGGCACCCTTATCTGTTGGGACAACACTTACAAATTAGAATGTACTATCAAAGCCTCAAGTATACTACCTGGAACAAGGAGTTTTATGCCCATAGCAACAAAAATGGGTGACCAAGCTATTTGGATATGATTATCAAATCATTTACAAAAATGGAAAAGAAAATGTGGTGCTGGATGCTCTTTCCAACAAATATGAAAAAGAAGGGTCCCTCTTTTCCCTCTCATTCATTATCGCCAAATGGCTTCAGTTTCTTCTCCAGGAATGGTTGCAATACCCCAAAATGTTTCGCCTCATCCAAAAAATGAAAAATTATCCCAAAGTTTCTCCAGGGTACTCTTGGCACAATGAAGAGTTTCGTTATAAAGGTCACCTATATTTAAGAAAACAGTCAACCCTTAAATCCAAGGTGCTCTCTGAGTTTCATGCTTCTCCTACTACAGGGAATTCAGGTTTTAAAAAAAATAATGAAAGGGTCAAACACTCTTTCTTCTAGGATGGTATGAAACATGGCGTCCACACCTTTCTGGTAGAATGTGATATATGTCAACACAATAAGGGATACACTATCAAAAATCCTATCACACTCCAACCACTTATGATTCTACCTACTATTTGGACATATATTTCTATGGATTTCATTGTGGGCTTATCCAAATCAAGAAACAAGTCAATCATCATGGTGGTAGTGGATCATCTCTCCAAATATGCTCATTTATATGCTCTTCAACACCCACTCACAACATCTACAGTGGATAATTTTTTTATGGATAATATCTTCAAACTACATGGAATGCCTCACTCTATTGTTTTTTATCGTGATCCAACTTTTACCATAAAGTTTTGGAAAGAATTATTCAGGATATAGGGGACCCAATTGCATCTTAGTATATCCTATCATCCCCAGACAGATGGACAAACGAAAGTGGTCAACAAGTGTCTAGAAACATATTTGAGGTGTTTTCATCTTACTGGCAACATCAGTGGGTTCAGTGGTTACCTTTAGTTGAATGGTGGTACAACACCTATTACCATACGACCAATCACATGACTCCATTTAAATAATTCTACCTACAGAAGCCACCATAGGTTCTCCCATACATGCTAGGTGTATCCAAGGTTCAGGAGGTTGACTATAATCTTACATCCCACATGACCACTCTCCGCACTCTCAAGTAAATTTGGTCATGGCTTAGAACTGCATGAAGTAATAAGAAAATAAGGATCATTCTAAATTTCAATTTGCTAAAGGGGACCAAGTGTTTCTCTGTCTACAACTATACAAGTAGAATTCACTCAAATCGCAGCAGTGTTAGAAACTAGCCCCAAAATTTTATAGTCTTTATATTATTCTCAAACGTATGGGGATAGTGACCTATCATTGAGCTTTTCCTAGCAACTCTAATATACATCTTATTTTTCATGTCTCTTTCCTGAAGAAAGTGATTGGAACCAATTTCCATTCTTAGAACAGTCTACCAGAGTTGGATGAAGAAGGTGCCATTTGGTTTCATCCACAAGACATATTTGACCATGTTAGCGCAAGACATTTTGGGGAATAGTGCAACAATTAATGAGTTAGTTAGAAAATGGACTAGAAAAGGAGTGCAAACTGAAATACAAGTAAAAGTAGCATGAGTAAGTAGGAAAGGAAAAAGAAGGAAGAAGGGCACGAAGTGGCAAGGAAAACAGTTGGATTGTGGACCAACTGTGCATAGGAAGTTAGAATGTGGACAAACCTAATCCACCTAGGGTTAGTGGGTTAGGTTTTTGGTTATTTTTGTCATAATTTTTAACCCATTTTTTTAGTATAAATATATGTATTGTGATATCTGAAGAGATCTGGCTAGAGTATAGGCTATGAGTCGTAGTTACTAGTTAGAGGTAGTTGAGGTTGAAATGATTTTGGATATCTTGGAGTCAGTTTTGGAGACAAATTTATGGATTTTAATCGAGGGTAAGGTCACAAGATGTAGATCTTGGTGTGATCTTGTAAGCCTCACGTATACATTTTCATCTCATATGCACTTCTGATGTAATGCGTGTAGTGCAATAACTTGATGAAGAATAATAAAAAAGAGAATAATTCCAAATCTTTGTGGACGTAGCCCAGGGGTTGAACCATGGTAAAACATTGTGTCACTGTGTGGAATGTTTATTTTATGTCTTGCAATGGTTTATGATGAATGAATGAATTTGTTAGTAATAAAATGTAGTTCACACTAGAATAGTTTTGATATTTACTGCAAAATGAACTTTAATGAATGAACATGATTATAGAATGATAGATCTGATATAATTGAGGTAGAGAGAATTTCTAACATCCCCATAAGAACCATCCCTTACATGATTGTATACATCTGGTTCCTGCAGTCACCCATAAGCCATCTAGGGTGAGACTTCATTGTGCACTTTGTGTGCAATTTTTCCTTCTGTTCTTCACAAGGGTTGATGGTTTGTAGGGTTTTGTTTGAAACCTAAGGTAGAACCCGGGTCAGCCCACACATCTAAAAAGTGTAAAATCATTTCAACCTCAACTACCTCTAACTAGTAACTGCGACTCATAACCTATACTCGAACTGGATCTCCTCAGATCTCACAATACATATATTTATACTACAAAAATGGGTTAAAACATGTTACAACAATGACTAAAACCCTAACACACTAACCCTACGTGATTAGGTTTGTCCAAATTATAACTTCCTGCGTGCAGTTGGTCCAAAATCCAACTGTTTTCCCCATCGCTCCAGGTCCTTCCTTATTTTTTCATTCCTTCTTCCTCGCGTTGATTTTCCTTGTATTCCATTTTGCGCTCCTTTTCTGGTCCATTTTCTAACTACCTCATTAATTTTTGCATTTTTCCCCAAAATGGATTTCACAAACAATAACTTATGGCTCATCCTGATCCACTCAGGTAGTTTTTTTTTCTTACACTCACTTCTTTTGTGCGTGGAAGTTTCCTGAAATTTATTCAACTCAAGTTTTACCTATGCACTCTTCTCTACTACAGACTCCACAGTCTACACAGTTAGTCTTGGCACAGGGGAAGACCTAGGGTTCATCTCCAAGAGTGCACCAACAAGCCCTAGCTACTGACCCTTTTGGATACACCTACGAAGCAGATACAGTCTCACCCGAAGCAACTATGGGGGGTTGTAGGAAAACAATGTATACAACCAAGGGAATGATCAAGTGGATCCAATACTAGAACAATACAACATGCATATATCACTCATCAACTTAGATATATTCCACACATCTTATCAGATCTACCACAGTAATGCAATAACAGTGTAACAAATGACAGGAATAGAGCATCAATCACACATAACACAAAATATACGTGGTTCACCCTCTCTCTAGGGCTACGTCCACAGAACTATTCTTTATAATGTATTAAGATGAAGCATACAGTTCTCATCTGCACTCTTAGCTAGTAGATATTATTTCTTCTTCTCTCTATCTCTCCCCTTCCTACACACCTAGCTAAAGATATTACAATACATATGGCTCTCTTACTCAGGACTTCTCTCTCACTCGATATTACTCACTCAATCAAACAATAACAATAGTAACAACAACAAAAACCACTAGATCCAACCTCCTTACTTCATGTAGGTTCTTATTTATACATTACAATATCTCATCGACATCCTTAGGCTGAAACCTAGGTGTCAAAACCCTAGATACCAAAAACCTAGGTGTCTAAAACCCTAGGTCAACTTGACTCATGTTTTCAGGGCTTCGCCAATGTGGATTTCATTCCTTCTCACGTAGTTCTCCAAATCATGTAATGGTGGATTTTTATTCTTGCTGAGTTTTCCACGATCCTTCTTTCTTGCTGATTTGTCATCCTTGATCTCCTCGTCCAACGACTTTCTTTCTTGGACTTTTCTCTACCTTTTCTGCTCTTTTCTCACTTTGACACAGTAACAGTCACTGTGTCTTCTGCATAGTTCACATTTTTCCTTTTCTTCCTTGATATTTTCTTTCTTCCATAACCAAGGGACAAAAAGCCCCCAACACTCACCTGTGACTCATCATGAGGCACTTCAGATTTGATCCTGCTATCTAACTTTGGCTTGAGACTATGCAGTGCAACCTTTCCTTTATACTTTATGCCTCCTCTCCTTCCTTGTGCAGACTATTTTTTCTATGTATGGTACCCAGTTTCAACTACACCTGGTACCTAGACCCTTTTCCTTATGCTTTTACTTAAAGCTGCAAGGCAACTGGTTGTCATAGTAAAACTTTAGCCGACTCCCATTCACCAAACCTTCCTTCCATTCTCCATTCAAATTTTTCAACTGCATAGATCCTCCTTCTGTAACATATGAGAGCTCATATGGCCCGAGCCAATGCTTTCTGAACTTCCCAGGATGCTTGATGAACTTACTGTCATATACCAGTGCTATATCACCTTGTCTAAAAGCCTTCTTCTTGATGTTCCTATCATGGTAGGCCTTCTCTCTTTCCTTCTGTACCTACTGATGAAATCCTACAACAAATATGTCTTCCTCCAATTTGACCAACTGTGAAATCCTCTCTTGAGCAACGCCAATTTCATCCATATTTGTAAAGGAAACAATTCTTAAGCTTGGTACCATGTATTCCATTGGGACAACGGCTTCGAGACCATACACCAAATTAAAAGGAATCTACATTGTTATCTTCTTGCAAGTGGTTTTGTAGGCCCATAGTACTGTTGGTACTCTTAAATCCTAGTCATCCCTGTTCACACTACAAATCTTCGTCAACATTGTCTCCAAGATATTATTGAATGATTCAACTGTCCCATTTTCTTGTGGATGGTAAGACGTGCTCTTCTGATGATGGGCTGCAAATTCCTCGTTCAGGGAATCAATTGTTTTATTTATGAAATGTGTGCCTTGATCACTCATAAGGATCTTTGGGCATCCAAACATGGTTATGATTTCATCAAATATGAAGTGTGCAACTGTAGTTTCATTATAGTCCTTAATTGTTCTTCCTTCGGCCCATCTGTTCAAGTACTTTGTTGTTGTTTTTATGTACCTTTCTCCTATGTGATTTCCTGGTGGGTTTATGGGTCCTATGAAATCAATGGCCCATTTCTCAAATGCTTGTAGGGTCAGTTGTGGTGCTAGTGGAATTTGGTCTCTTCTGGACGGTTTCCCAATTCTTTGGCATACAACGCATGCTCTATAATAGTGTTTAGCATCTTTGTGTAAGGTAGGACACCAAAATCCAACTCTAGGAACCTTTTTCATAGTTTCTTTCCCTACATAATGTCTCCTACAGTGCCTTCATGAGCTTTAGCGAGGATCATCGATCATTTTGCCTCCATAACACATCTCCTCATTATCTCATTAGGTCCCATCTTGTATAGTTTTCTAGCAATAAGCAGAAATTCTGCAGCGCATACTACTAGTTGTTTCTTTTGTGGAACTTTATACCCACTGGGTGCCATTCCTGTTGATAGGAACTAGACTATCTCTGCAAAGTGGTCATCAATATTTCTAATGGCTAGTAATTGTGCATCTAGCAGTGTATCCTCCAAACTAGTTGGCTCTTCTCCATATTCCAACCTCGATAAGTTGTCAGGACCTTTGTTCATTCTACATGGTTTTACTATGATTTCAAAGTCATATTCCTGAAATAGAAAAATCCATATGCTTATTATCCCCCCCAACATTGGCTTGTTGACTATTTATTTCAATGCAGAGTGATCAATAAACATTTTAAAGTGTCCTCCCAACAAGTAGTGGAGAGATTTATGCAGCGCATACACCATGGATAACCCTTCTCGCTCAGTGGTGGTGTAATTAATCTCAGCAGTTGATAACTTCCTTCTACAAAAAGATAATGAATGGTCAATATCTCCTTCTCCGGGATGTGCTAACACTGCTCCTAAGAAAATAGAAGACGCATCGACATGCACATGAAACTCCTTGCTCCAATTTGGAAAAACCAAAATAGGCACAGTAACCATTTTCTATTTCAGCGTGTCGAAGCTCTGCTGGGACTCTTTTGTCCAACTAAACTGACAGTATTTCTTCAAAAGATTCTCCATGGGTGTTGTAATCTGGGCATATCCTTTAATAAACTTCATGTAATACCTAGTATGTCCAAGCGTAGTGTGCGGTTGTTTGACCGGTGTAGGAGGTGGCAGATCAACGATAATGGCAAAGAAATCCTTGCTTGCATACAATACGACCTAACAGTACTCCAAATGTTGAGAAGAAGATGCACTTCTTCAGATTCAATGCAATCTAACATTTCCTGCATTTGTCCAACAGTAACCTTAGACATTCAATATAATTTTTTAACGAACTAAAAACAGTCCAATCATCAAAATATGATTCTATAAATTTATGTAGGAACTCCTTGAATGCTTCAACCACCACCTTGGAAAATATGGCTGGGGAATTCTTCAATCCAAATGGAATTACGGTATATTAGTAGGATCCCCATTCTATTGCAAATGTGGTCTTATGGAGATCCTCCTTGGCAATCTAGATTTGATGGTATCCTGAAAAGCCATCTGTAAAAGAGTATACCTCCTGGCCTCCCATGTTATCTAACACTTCGTCAGTGAATGGTGTAGGGAATGGGTCATGCAATCAAGCATCATTCATCTTTTGTAGATCCACACATATATTTATCTCGCCCGTCTTCTCTTCTTGTACTACCATAGGGCTAATCCACTCTAATTCTTCGATAGGTTCGATAATCCCTGCTTCTAGCATTCTATCGAGCTCAATCTTCACTTTCTCCTTATATTTGGGGTTCAACCTATAGGGTCTTTGTTTGACTAGTCTTGCATATGGTTTCAAAGGGATCGTCATCTCTCCCATAGGCCCTTTAATTCCCTTCATATCAGTGAACTTGGTTGGAAACAAGTCTTGATATTCATGTAGTAACTCTGTAATCTTGTCAATGGTGGCAGCATCCCAATAATATCTAATGTTTGCAAGCTTCGGTGTTTGTTATGTTCCAATATTGACCTTTTTAATCTTGATTGGTTGTCCAATGAATGGTAACTCAACTTCTAGTCCTTCCACATCTCTTTGGCCTTTTTTTTTGGTGATGTTCACCTTCCTTGGATCATCGTCTTCAGCAGCATTGATGTTGTAACAGCCTTGAAGTTTCTGGAGAGGCGCAGTCCATTCATCCTCTTCTTTCTCCAAAGGGAGGTTAGATGCCTCCTTGAATACTTTTTGTCTTACAATCTGCAATGCTTGATCTACTGAAGGATATTGACTCTCAAATAAGAAGGTGGTTACAAAATTTTGAGTCATACCTTCCCAGTCTATAGTGATGAGGCACAGCCCTTCTTGAAGATACCAGTTGATAGGTGTCCTTTCCAACATGTTAATGAATTTGTGCACCCACTTATCTTGAGGAATGTCACTCCAGGTCTCTTTGCAACTTTGTACATGGTCCTTTGGGCAGCTTCGACCTATGTATCGAACTTTGCAGCCTTCCACTTGTGCTGAGAATCACGCTATCATCAAGGTATGACATTGTACCTAGTCTGCAATGTTGTTTTTGTGCATCCCCCACCATCTTGATGGGGTTTCTTTAAAGGCCTCATCCATCGCCAACAATAATTGTTTCATTGGCACACTTTCTTCAAAGTCCAACAAGAAGGTTTCTAAAGGATTTAGACCATCAAAGGTGGGTAAGTTACTTATTTTTGTGTCGATCTAGCGAACTTCTCTGGTTAATCTAGCGCATATTCTTGTAGATACTTCATACATCTTATTCTGCCAGTTCTCCTGTGCTTCTAATTATGATTTTGATGAGTAGGCATTGTCACTCTGTCCGGTGAGGTTCCCATACGCAGTAGGGTTAATGTAATCATGTCGCCTGGATGTTAGTTTGTATATGTTTTCCAGTTCATATGCGTGGTATTCTTCTCTGATAGGTTTTGTGTATCATTGACCTTCATATGGATCTAAGGGTGCAATGACCCTAAGTCCATATCGTTCAAATGTCATACGTATTTTTTTTAAATCAACCATAGTGGAATTATTGAAGGCCCAATCAATCATTAATAGCACAGGGTAAGGACAACTATCATCAACTATCTCAATTACCTCAAAGTTTGCAAACATTCTGACTTCGTCGATGTCCATAGGGACATGCTCCAATAATCCAAATGGGCTAACATCTTGTTGGTTAGCCATCCTAAGACTTATAGGGGAATAGATAAACTTCAGTTTTCCCATCAGTGCCTAGGTTTTCTTTGTCATGACATTGACCTCCGACCCTAAGTCGAGGACCACATAGTTTATCTCATATTCTCCTATTTGAGCATTCAAGTGTAATTCCTTATTTCTCCTTCTCTTCTTGGAGATTTGGTGTACTTCCCTATTCAGTAAGGGGTCTATCTTTCCTAGCTCATATTGTCTGATTAAACTTTATAGCTCTTGTACATCACTCTCATCTTGAATTAACTTAATACAAGTGTATAAAAATTCCATGAGCTTTCTTACCTCTTTTCCTGATTTTGGCGAAGAAGAATGATCGAATGCTAGAGGCATTCCATATTCTCTTACTTCTGGTCATGTCTTTGATGAAGAATCTTGGTATTCTTTGAACTCTTTTCTTGCTTCCTCAAATATTTGTCTTTTTTTCTTTGCATCAAAAGTTTGGGTCTTCTCTGCAGCTTTCCTGATTCCTGAGTCTTCTATAGTATTTCCTTGGATCAGTTGTATTCTCCTGTAACATCACCTCCTCTAGTGATAACAACAAATCTGGGGTCTTCTCCATGAGGTTAAGCGTATATCAGTTGTACTTGTGGGATTTGTTGAGGTCCTTGTCTTTCCTAAAGTGTAGCCAACAATGCTGGACATTCCTCGATAACATGCTTAAAGGAGTTGCAATAGTTGCAAGTGGTGCAAGGGTTATGACAGTCCCTTGCTTGGTTTCCTAGTTGTTCATAGTTATAACAGATTATCTGTCCTCAGCCTCAACCCATACCTCCTCCTCATTCTCGTCCTCTGAATCCACCGCGAAAATTGAAGTTTCCTCTCCTAGGGGAGTTATATTGCGTAGTGTTTCCTTCTTGTTGTACTTCACCTTGAATTTTTTATACGTCTCTTAACCTTTCATGCATGAGATCGTAAGCCCTACAATCCCTATCATCATGTCCTACGGACTTACAGAACATGCAATATAAGTTTGTAGGAGTCTGAATGTAGTTTTGCATGTAATAGCACTCACCAACACGATGTCTATTTCAGCATATCTCGCACCAGGGTAAGGTGACTTGATTCAAAGGGCTCAAAGCTCGAGAGGCCCAGTATTCATTTAATATGGGACAATGTTCCTTGTCATGGCATTATAATATGCATCTGAGACACCAAATGTCTTCTCTTTTATCTTTTCCCTTATCGTTTTTCATATCTTCGACCTGCAGAGACAAACTAGTTAGCTGACTCAAGATTTGAATCATACCTGAGATGGATTCTCCCATACGGGTTGATTCTAGCTTCATGTCAATCTCCAATGCCTCAGCCTGTGAAGAAATCTCTTGTTGCATTAGAGAAACTCTGATGTGTGGTAATATAACAATGATGAACCATTCTTTGTTCTATTCCTCTACGATCTGAAAAGTCAATCAACATGTTAAGGTATTGAATATCTGATCGAATTCCCAAACAGGTTCAACTACCTTCTTCTTGATCTCTTTCAAATCTATAATACATTTTGATTCTGATTTGGGTTTCTTGAACTCTGTAATCAATGCATTCTTGATCTCATTCAGTGTTTTAGGTTGTGCAAGTCCTTCGACAAGATTCATGTACCAGTTGAATGCGCGGTCCCTTAAGGTAGTGCTAAGCTAGGTTCTTTTAACATCCTCATCGGTTACATTATTAATATTCCATACAGCTTCACATAGGAACCAGTTTTGATCAAGGTCTTCTGACCCATCTCCCCTAAAGATAGGGAGCCTCATCTCATCTTCCATAGATCTTCCTAGGTTTCTTGTCTGAGTATATGTTGAACTGCTAGTAATAGTACTCTGAGGACTCTAGTGACTCTGACTATTCTGATTGCTTAGTGATGTTGAATCAACAAGAGGGACAATAGTACTTACTTCAATAATCTACGTAGTTCCTGAAGTCTTTGGCTCATCCCAGAGCTCTTCATCTTTCCCTTTATCTGTCCCAGCGAGTTCTGAATTATCCTCGTTTGTTAGATCTGCCTCTTCTCCACTATAGAATCCCTTGTTCCCGTAGTTTTTCTTGAATAAGTTCACAATTCGAACTTCTCTGAACACTTTTCCACTATGTGTATGTCCATCTTCTGTGTCGTTGTCGCTGTCTGAATTCTTGAACAATAGCCTCTTCAAATCCAACCAATCTACTGTATCTTCAATATGTTCTTCTCATGCAATAGCATCTTGATTCTCAACATTAGAAAATGTAAAAATTTTCATCTAGGTCCCTTGAACAAATATCTCTCGGCTTGGCTATATGACTCTACTCTGTCAACAACAAACTCGGTGATGTGCCCTCCAATGGTGATATTGAAACAATTATCTACTACTCATGACATGACGTTATTGACTCTCTTGACCTTCTAGATCAATGTCAACGTCCAAACCATAGGAGTTCTAGATTTGATCTCAAACTCGGTATCTGTTAACCTAGATAACCACTCGTATATCTCCTAATGGATTCCTCCAAAGAATATATCGCGTATATAAGTAAAGTTATATCTCTCCAACCAATCCTCTGTACTAATATTAGGGTTCTTGTCCTAGGCTTCAGCGAAGTCCTTCTCTTGATTCTCTATCCACTTTTGAATCTTTGTCTTTGATGGAAACCACCTTGACATTCCCTCAAGAAGATTCATGTCCTAGCAACGAAACCATTTGTTGCCACATGAGCAGACCCAGGGTTCAACTCTAAGAGCACACCAACAAGCCCTAGCTACTGGCCCTTTCGGCTACACCTGTGAAGTAGATACAGTCTCACCTGAAGTAGCTATGTGGGGGTTGCAGGACAAATATTTCTACAACCAAGGGAACGATCAAGTGGATCCAATACTAGAACAATACATCATTCATATATCACTCATCAACTTAGATATATTCCACACATCTTATTAGATCTACCACAGTAATGCAATAACAGTGTATCAAATGACAGGAATAGAGCATCAATCATACATAACACAAAATATACGTGGTTCACCCTCTCTCTAGGGCTACGTCCACAGAACTTTTCTTTATAATGTATTAAGATGAAGCATACAGTTCTTGTTTGCGCTCTTAGCTAGCAGATCTTATTTCTTCTTCTCTATATCTCTCCCCTTCCTGCACACCCAACTGCAGGATTGATCTTCACACCCAGCTGAAGATCTTACAATATAGAAGGCTCTCTTACTCAACACTTCTCTCTCACTCGATACTACTCACTCAATCACACAATAACAATAGTAACAACAATGACAACCACTATATCCAACCTCCTTCCTTCATGTAGATTCTTATTTATGCATTACAATATCTCACCGACATCCTTAGGCTGAAACCTAGGTTAGGTGTCTAAAACCCTAGGTCAACTTGACCCACGTTTGGGCTTTGCCAGCCTGGCTTTCCTTCCTTCTCACATGATGCTTCCAAGAATCTAATGGTGTCTTTTTCTTCTTGTTGATTTGTCCACGATCCTTATTTCTTGTTGATCTGTCATCCTCTATCTCCTCATCCAATGGATTTATTTCTCAGACTTCGCTCCGCCTTTTCTTATATTTTTCTCACTTCAACGCAATAACAATCACTGTGTCTTCTGCATAGTTCACATTTTTCCTTTTCTTCCTTGATCTTCGCTTGCTTCCATAACCAAGGGCCAACAGTGATATGTTCCTTCAACAATTCTCCAGTCTCCACTCTAATTTTTTGATCTAACCCTTAACCACATCAATCGCAATCAACATTTTTTTTGTGCCTTCCTACAGTGGTTCCAACTGCACCTGCCTTGAATGTGTTTTTGCTTGTATACTCTTTAGCTCTACCTGTAAATTATTCAATTCCTACTCACTCCTCAACCTATTCGATATGTTCATCACTTTCTACCTCTACTTAAGTTCATGAACTACAATGTTTACTCCTTCTTCTTTCTTCTCTAACTCTTGCAGCTTCTCATCCTCTTGTAGGCTCATCCATAACTATGTTCTTCTATTATATAGGTCTATGTATTCCTGGATCATCTGTGCAATGTTATCTGAATGACCTATGGCCTCTTGTTCTCTTTATGTTCGTACTTCTGTAGGGGTACTAGGTGATACTAGGAGGTCTAAAAACTCTGTGATGTGGCTATTGTACACCTCCATAGCCTGTGTTATATTCTCAATATTCTCCTCCGTTGGTATATTCCCTTCTTCTTCATTGTCAGGAATAGTTTTGAACACTTCTTCCAGTTGATTCTCGATTCTTTAAGTGTGCTCCTTTACTTATTCCCTCTCAACCTTCACCTAGCTCAGTGTCATTGTCATTGTTTTCCTTACATCGCTAGACAATTGTAGACTTGTCATATCTGCATGGACCCTTGATTGAATCTCCTGCATGACACTGAATTGAATTTAATACAATTCCTTCATTGGAACCTTGGAAAACGCCAAGTCCAAATGATCTATGTATTTTAATGGTTTCTTCATTGTCTCCTCATCCACCTGCAACATTTCTTGCGTGATACAAAAATTTTCATTTCACATTGCTATAATCTCCACTGTCTCATGCATTGGAATTGTTCTCTCTTGAGAATTTTTGTTTGGTTGCGCCTTTTCCTTCTATTGTTATAGTAAGTTGTAGTAGGTGTTCTGGTGTGTCCTTAGCCTCTGTCATCGTCTTGAATATCTCCTTTTTTTTCTCTACATAATACCATGTTGTTGTTACACAATCTTGTACTCTCTCTGCAACCAAATATACACCATATTTTGTGATTATGAGCTCAGGAACACCCTTTTGCGCCTTCATCTTCTTGCATTATCCTCCTGTATGCAACACAATTCTTTTCATAGGAAGAGTCTATGTCTACATGGTTGTATCTAGTATCTCTATGTCTAGGAGATATCCTCCTCCTAGTTCCTCCTGCGTAGGAACATTATTATTCTTCTATGTTCCTCCATTTCTTACTTCTTCATGGTCCTTTTGCTTCACTAAAGGCTTGGGGATAGGGTTCTTCTTCCTTGGCTTTCTAATTGTTTCTCTCCCCCCAATTTCCTGTGCGCACTTTGTTTCTTTTCTTGTATTCATTGTTGGGATGTTTTACTTCTACGAAGCGCCAACTTCTTCTTGTTTCTTACCTTTTGATACCTTCTTGGAAGTTACTAGTACCATCCATTCTTCATGCCAATATTTCATGGCCCACTGCACTTATTCTCCTGTCATACAGTATCTTAATTGTAGACACTCTTTCGAATCCATTTTTTCCTGGATCCACATGTTGTGTTTGGAATCCTTAAAATTAGCTATGATTTGATGATCTTCCACCACTTCTGGTGGTATCCTCCATGTATTAGCCTACTTTTCCTACTTCTCATAATAATACATAGAAAATATGATGGCATTTTCCTTCCTTTGTTTTGCATCTGAAGTGTTCCATAATGTCGTATACTTTGTTGTGCGACACTTTTCTTGCCTTGGGTAATTTTTTGTATCTAGGTTATCCCCAACCTACCAATTCTATCATTATTATCAACCATGCATAATGGAACTTTGTTCCAATATATTGTGCATCCTTCAGTCATCCAAAAATATGTTTAGTAAATATGGCATCCACTTGAGTAGACTCCCTTTCACACATTGCATGATTGCTTCTATTACTCCTACAAGTGCTTCTTACTTGTGACATTTCCTCAAAATTTTACAAGCCATCAAATTTTTCACCAACCTCGTCGCAGGTTCACTGATTTTGATAATTATGATTCCCCAGAACCTCTCTTCATGCTATATGTCTTCTTAATCTCATTTGGCGGGGCCTTCTCCTTGGTATTTTCATCCATATATTGTTCTAGTGTTTCTTCATATCTAGGATAACCTATGATTTCCTCATTTAAATATACATCTATTGATATTTTCCTATCCATCCATAGGATACCTCCATGCACTAGTGTCGGTAGTTGTTTTACACATGCATTTACATCCTTGCCTCTCCCAAAGTCAGTAATTTACAACAAGTTCATGATACATGTGTTATACAATCCTGGAATCCACTACTTTGGATATAATATTGAAACCCTTATGGATTCGTTCCTTTACTCTCCATAGAGACCTACTCCACAAACTTTGGGAACTTTTATGTGTCTGTCATGTCATTATCATAATACCTTAGTTTTTCAACACATCCTGACATGCTAGGAAGGATATTGACTTCTTCAGTTATGCATGGAAATGTCATTGTTACTTATTTCTTCTTGCACGATGATATTTGTACTGTCTTTTTTCCCTTTATCTTCTCTATCACTATCTATGGTCCTACTTCTTTGTGTGCGTCCTCATATTCTTCTGCGTATGAGTTTTTCTTGTCAGTAACATCCTCCACCTACACATGTTCTTTTGATTGTTGCATTGGCTCTGCTACAAGTTTCTGCACTGCTTCTTCTTGTACTATGGTATCGTATGAATATGTTCTCTCATTGTATTCCTCGCTCATCTATTGTGGTGCTCCTAATCCAATTTTTTGTGTAGGTTTTTTCTTTGAACTAGGTTTTTGTATGTCGTTCTGTCAATCGATGTCCATTCCTTATATCGTCGTAATTTTTTGTTCATACTCCTCCACAATCATTGGAATAAATATCTTGAATACTTGGGAAGAAATGGTTTCCATGTCCACCACTCCTTCCAGATTAATAGAGTTTTCTCCTTTGAGTTTTTTTGTTTCTTGTGCAAACTTTGCAGCACTCTGTCTGCCTTGTCATTTGACTGGGTGCTCCAACCTTTGATGGCACCATTCGGATAAATATCAAAAGAGTTGTTGTATATATTTAGGAAACCACCTCAAAATCACTTGCCCAGTCTAGGTTTTCGTCCATATCTCTCATTCACAAAAAATCACAATGAATCTTGTCGTGCATGATTTCTCCTTTTATAAATCCTGTCATAAATGCTCTGTCACATTGTACTTTTTCAATCATCGGCTTTTTTCCTTTTTTTCATCCCCTCTTTGTCTCAGTGCGCTTTTCTTTCTATATTGTCCCATTTCTCTGACATGCAATGTATTCATGTTATTTCATGCCAATTGTTGTCTTCTATGCATGGTATTATCCAACTATCTGTATAAAACTATCCATCTACTTCATATTTTTGTATTTTTCTTGTTTTTCCAATTGTTTTCTTCTTTTTCCTTTAAATCCTACTATATAAACTATGTACAATTCTACTTCTCTGCGTTGCAACTACTAAGGGTTATTGTTTTGACTATCCTTATACAGTTTCATTCAACTACCATTCACCAATCTTTGAATCTCCTTACCTGCTAAATCTTGTAGTTTCACAACACCTCCATCTCTGACAGACTTTATCTCAAAAGGCCCTAGCCAATGCATCCTAAATTTTCCTAAGTGTTGAAGATATTTACTATAATAGAGAAGAACTAGATCCCCTTCCTTAAAGTTTATCTTCTTAATGTGTCTATCATGCCAATACTTTTCCTTTGATTTATGTACTTCCTAATGGAAACCATCCATAATTTTGTCTTCTTCTAGTTCCATGAGTTGAGCCAATCTTTCTTGTGTTGTGCCTCTTTCTGTCATGTTTGTTATGGCTGCAATGTGTAGACTTGGTATCAAATATTTCAAAGGGACTATTGCTTCTTGTCCATACACCAATCTAAAAGGTTTCTGCCCTGTGAGTTTCTTTCATGTAGTTCTATAGGCCCATAATACTGTTGTTATCTTCAAATCGAAATCATCCTTGTTTACATTGAAAATATTGGTTAAGAAATTCTCCAATATCTTATTAAATGATTCCATTGTTCCATTATCCAGAGAATGGTAAGGAGTGATTTTCTGATGGCGTATTTCAAATTCTTTAGTCACTTCATGGATGGTACTATTGATAAAATGAGTTCCATGATCACTCATCAGAATTATAGGGCATCCAAATCTTGTAATTACTTATTCAAATAGGAAGTGTGTTGTAGTCTCGTCATTGCAATATTTCACTATTGTTGCTTCATCCCATTTGGTTAAATATTTTTTCGATGTAATTATGTATCTTTCTCTTGATCTTGTAGATGGTGGATTAATTGGTCCTACAAAATACACTTCCCATTTATCAAACACTTTAAGAGTTACCTGGAGTTTTAGGGGCATCTCATCCCTCCTGGATGGTTTTCTTACCCTCTGATAGACATCACAATTTTGGCAATATTCTTTTGCATACTTAGAATTTTTTGGCCACCATAGTCCTACACACAATATATTTTGTGCAATATCTTTACCTACATAGTGTCCTCCATCTATTCCTTCTACTAAGATGATAGAATTTTCATGTTCCATGAAACATCTCCTTAGAATATTATCTACTCCTAGTTTATACAAGTGTCCTGCAATAAGTTGGTAATCTGTAGCTCTAACCATCAAATTCTTCTTGTGCACAGTATTATAATCCTTTGGGGAAAATATTGGACTAAAAAATTAATAATATTATCAAAATATTCATTCACAATTTGCATTGAAAAGAGTTTTGCATTAGGAAAATTTTCCTCCAAGATGCTTGGTTCCTCTCCATTAATTATCCTGGACAAATGATATGGCCCTGCATATAATCTTCCAAGTTCCAAAAATACTTCAAAATAAAACTCTTGAAATAACAACAACCATCTACATATTCTCCCCTCCAACACTGTCTTTCTGACCAATTATCTAAGAGCAGAGTGATATGTGAACATTTTAAAATGTTGGCCTAACATCTAATGTCTGAACTTTTGCAATGCATACACCATAGCCAAACCTTCTCTCTCTGTTGTATTGTAACCCGGCTATGAATCTGAAAGCTTCTTGCTTGCAAATTCTATTCGGTGATCTATATCTCCTTCTCATGTATTTGTTAATATTTCTCCAAGTGTTATTGAAGATGCATCCACATGAACATGGAATTCCTTTGACCAATATGGAAACACCAAAATTGGTGTTGTCACCATTTTCTCCTTCAAGATGTCCAAACTTTTTTGGCACTCATCATTTCACTGAAACTTGATATCCTTCTTTAACATTTATCCATGGGTAGAATAATCTATGCATATCCCCTTATGAACTTCCTATATTATCCTATATGACCAAGTGTAGCTCTTAATTGGTGCACTGAATTAGGTGGTGTTAAATTAAAAATGATGATAATCTTTGCATGATCAACCAACAAACTTTGTTTACACACCACATTCCCTAGAAAAATTCCAAATGGTGTGTTGAATATGCATTTCTTAATATTCAATGAAATTTGAAACTGTCTACACTTGTCTAGCATCAATCTTAACACTTCAACATGATATTTCAATAAGGTAAATATTTTCCAATCATCCAAATAAACCCCCAAAAAGTTATGTATGAAATCCTTAAATGTAGCTACCACTACTCTTGAAAAAATAGTAGGGGAATTCCTCAACCCAAAAGGAATAATTATGTACTGATATGATCCCCATTCTATGGAAAACTTAGTCTTATGTTGATCCTTTGGTGCTATTCTGATCTTGTGATACCCTGAAAATCCATCAGTAAATGAGTATTCTTCTTATCCTCCTACATTATCCAACACTTCATCTGTGAATGGAGTAGGGAAGGGATCATGTAGACATTCATCATTCAACTTCCTCGAGTCTACATAGATCCTTATTCCCCCTTTCTTATTCTTTTGAACTACCATAGGGCCAATTCACTCAGATTATTCAACAGGTTCTATTATACCAGCCTCTAACATCTTATCAATTTCTTCCTTATCGTTTTGTTTATACATTGGATTCAACCTATAGGGTATTTGTTTTATTGGTCTAGAATATGGTCTTAGAGGAATATTCATTTCTCCAAGTTCTCCTGCTACCCATTTCATCTTTAAAAGTGTTGCTTGAAATATATCACTATACTCGCGCAGTAGCTCTGTTATTCTTTCCACTGTCTGATTATCCCAATAGTCACCAATACTTGCAATTTTTGGGCTCTCTTCTATTCCAATATTGACTTTCTTTTTCTTCAGGGTGCAAAAAATTATTATGATTGTAACTATGGACCTTCTGCTTCTCTCTCCCATTCAACTTCTATTATTTAAATATCATGCGGGTTTTCTTCTGTTGGGTCATCTTCTATGACGTGGTAACAATGTAACAACTATATCACTATTTGTTGATTCTAATTCTGATAAGATGTGACAATTTCAACTTCAGGTTCTTAAAATATCTTCTCTTTTACAACCTCCAGTGATATATCTACCCTTGGATTCTCATGTTCAAATGCAAATGTAATGACAAAGTTCTGCTACAACTCTTCCCAATTTGCAGTTCCTCTGCGTAGTTCCAATTCTATATACCAATTCCTTGGGATGCCTTCTAATGTATAAATGAAGTGATGTGGCCATTCCTCTGGTGGTACAAGTATCCATTGAATTATACATCTATCTATATTTTCTTTGGGTTGTCTTATTCCATCATACTTCTCAAAATGTTTATTCTCTTGATCTGTGCCAAATCTAATGTGCAATAATCTTTTGCATTGATACCAATCATTGATCTTTTCTTTATGAATACCCCACCAACATGCAGGTGTTTCTTCCAATGCAATATATAAATATAATAAACTTTGATTATCCATAACTTCTAACTAAAAATTTCTTAAAAATTCTTCCAAATCATTTTGACCATAAAATGTTGGAGGTTCTCTTACCTCTTAGCCAATCCATATTAGTGCACACTTCATTCTTTCATGTCTTCTGGTAGATATCTCATGTAATAATTGTTTCCAATTCTATAGTCTTGTGTCAGAGTCTGAATTACAATAACTAATGCTTCTCTAGCTAAGCATTCCATATGTTTTTGGGGTAATGTAATCTTCCTCTCATGCTGTATTTCTATGAAACCGGTTTACCTCATCTGTGATAAAGTTGTCTGTCATAGGTTCAACACATATTCCACCTTCTGAAGGATCTAAGGGTGCTATAAATATGTACTTCCTTGATTCAAAAATCATTATCCTTCTCTTCAAGTTGATGATAGCCTGATTTTCAAATGCCCAATCTAGTCCCAACAATGTTGGATAAGGTGTAGTATTATCCACTATATCAATCACCTAAAATTCTGCCATAGTGAGCACACCATCTAAATCCATTGGTATGCATTTCAATCTACCAATTGGTACCACTCTATGTTGGTTTTATAGCTTTATTTGAATAGGTGAATATCCCAATGTAGGTTCCCCCATGGCTTCTCATGTCTCCTTAGGAAGAAAATTTACCTCAGACCCCAAATCCAATATGATGTCACCCATATTAAAGTCTCCAATATTTTCATTCAACCTAAATCCCCTATTTGTTCTTGTCTTCTTATGGACCTGATTGATTGTCTTATGTTCTAGTTTTATCTCTTCTCCGGAATTTCACTTTTCTAACAGACTTTGTAACACTTGTAGATATGTTTTATCATTCAATATATTCAAGAAAGACACAAAAATGTTTCTTAGATTACTTACTTGTTCTGAAGATTGATCTCTACTGATCTGGTCAAATAGGTGAGGCATTTCATATACTAGTACATCATCTCCTGGCTCTGTACCTAAATAGAAGCAATATTCTCCTGGAAAATATCCTATCTAGCCTGATTTAATGTTTCCTTTTCCTTGTGCACATCAAAATGTTGTTCAGGTGTGGTATTCTTTCTAACCCATTGGTATTGGTTCTAGTTTTGATTTGTTGCATTTGATCCTTTTTTGGTTACTCCTCAAGTAACTATATTGATATTCTTCCAATCATCTCTAGTTATGTAGTAATCCATTGAACATTCTGATTATTTGGATTCCTTTTTTCCTGTATCCTTGTCATAAGTGTTGGGAAGTATTTTGTATCATGATATATTGTGCAACAATACATGCATGTCACTGGAAGATGTGGACAATCCCTTGCATAATGTCCAGGTTTTTGAAAATTTTGACAGGTTACTATCCCTCTACCTCCTCCAAATCCTCTTCCTTCACGACCTCCTCCTATGAGTCCTCCTATGTTACCTTGATTGTATGCACGTGGTGTATTGTATTGTGGTACCTGATTATATTGTTGTGCATTATTATACTGAGGTGGTGTTGTAAACTATTGTGCATTATTATATTGTTCTGCAAGTGGACCTGTTATTGGTTCATCCTGCATCCTATATGCAGCTGAGGCCCTTTCCTTCATCATTTCCAAAGTTCGACAATCCTTGTCTTCATGTCCTACAGACTTGCAAAAAATTTAGAATGTACACTTGGGCATTGTTTGATACTTTTTCATCATGGGACAATGATAGGGATTGTTGTTCCTAAGTTTATACTTTAAGGCTCTAAAGTATACTGTCACCACATCCGAAAATAAAGAGGGTTTTGGTATAAGAAAAAAAAACCAGTTCTTTAGGTAAAGGAAGCTATGGTTGGTTTCTGAGTTGTCTTTGTCTAGCTTCCAATTCTTCCTGGGTGATTATGTCTTGTTCAATGGCTACCCATGAATATTCCAGTTCAACCCAGGTGGTGGTTGTCTCAAGGATAGTATTAAAAAGGGTTAACGCTATGCTAGTCTGATCTGTGAGTCTAGATTCTATGCTAGGTTGTCTTGCAACAGGAACAGTGATGAGGAAAAGAAAGTTTAAAGATCTGTTATTTTGTTTTTTTAAGGTTTGTTGTTTCTATTTTAGATTATATGAGATAAGTTCCCAAATTTGAATTAATAATATAACAATTTTAGAGGTCATTTCCCGCTCTTGAGTTAAATTGAAAATAATAAATGAGATAAAAGAAAACATAATGTTGTTTAAACAACATGAGGCATCAATCATGGAGGAATCTCCCTTTGTAATAGAAGAATAAAATAGATGAGAAAAAATTAATGAAGCATAAAAATATAGTGATATGAATAATCCACAGGTCTTGTGCCTGCTAATAGAAAACATAGAGGAAAATCTGCAAACAATTAGATGACCAAATAAAGCATAAAAATAGTAGATGTTGTACTAAATTGAAGTTTAAAAATTCATCAAACATATATAAGAAATGATGTTGAACATGAAAGTATAGAGAAACACATAACTCAGGTTTGGCAGAATATGGAATCTTCGTTTTGCATTGTCATTAATTCTTGTAAAAAAGAAGTCTCTCTGCTACAATCGGCTAGAAAAGGCCTTCTTTTAGTCTTTTGAAATTATATTTATAAAAAAATAATCAACCCTAAATGGTTGGTATTTTCCTAAATCCTAGGTGCTAACGGCTATAGGATACAAACTTGAACTGTTTCGCTTGATTACCTTTTGCCTCTTTGTCACTCTGACAAAATGATCATGCATATGTTTCTTCGTTATCTCTTTGAAGTATCTCCTTCATTTGGTATGAGACACTCAACACACTTGCCAAGAAAATGTACTAAGCTTCTCGAAGGATGTGTCATATCCTTTTCTTCAAACAAATACAGCTTCCTCTGAATTTTCGGCAACTTTTCTTCAAACCTCTTATCTCCAAACTTTACTGATTGCAATTGTAAATTCGGTTTCATAAGCCATCTATCCATTAGGGTGACATCAACCTATTTTAATTGTGAAATTTCAATTTGAGTTTCATTCAAACTTTATTTTAGGTTTAGTTGATGTCTTGTAACATTGATCTATCCTAGTAGTCTAGGGAAATCACCCTTTCCAATCTCTAGCAATTTTTTATCTAATAATCTGAAAGTCACTTCACATTCTTCCTTTATCTCTTTGGCCATTTTCTTACATTCATATATATTGGCCTCCCATACCTTCAGCATGATATCAGCCCTGATTTCTTCAGTGACAGTTAATTTAGGAGCTACTGGTACCTCTTCTTTAGCCGAAAATATGACTGCCTTTTGGAAAGTGATCTGGGTTGTTGTAGCCTCTTTTTCATTGAAAACAATGTTCTCCAATGATTGAATTATGTCTCGAAAATGGTTTTTAATGATCTCTTCTTTAGAAAATAGGATTTTTTGTTCTACCTCTAGCTTCTAGTGTTCTTCCAGTGCATGGGCTTGAAAAACTGTTAAATCTACCACCTGGCTTTCAGTAGAACTCAATTTATCTTGCAACTTCTTTACTAGTTCCTCTTGTTGAATGACCTGTCCTTGACTGGCTTGCATATTCTTATACATCTCATCTAAACTAGACTTGAGTAGTTGAATCTCTTGTTTGTCGACAGCCCTGGCCTATTCCAGTCCTTTATTTATTTCATCTCTAATATTTTTCTCTGTATTCCTTATTTGACTTTGCAACTGGACTATCATTTGATTTTTCTACTGCAACCTTGATTTCAGATTATCAACTAAGAATAATTTGGCCATAGCAAAATCCCCCAAAGAGCCTGTTACTTCCATGGCAAAGTCTTCCTCTTCTAGATTTTTTTCATCCACGCGTATCTTGTGATTTTTTACCATTGTACCTTCTTTCAAGTGCATTTCTTGTTTCACTACAACCTTCCTTTTCTTACTGAAAAAGAAGTCAGAGGAAGGTATTTCTTCAACACATATTGGGTCAAGATCACTTACATATATAGATCCAAGATGAGGAGTCCCAAAAATTGACTGTAAAGGAGTCAAGGCCATAATCAGACTGCCTAACTCTGTGAATTGTGTTCCTTCTGCTGTTTTGGGAGTATCGGCATGAATAGTTGACGATAAAGGAGGAATCATTTGATCCAACTTTAAAGGTGTCTCGGATTTAAACCTTGTTTCAGACTCTCGATGTTCTGTCTGTGAATTTTCTGATCTTTGTGAATACACTTTAGGATCCTTTGGGTTCTCCTCTGTAGTCCCTTTATCTTTATAATTTGATTCGAAACCTGGAGGTATTTTTTCTTGTTCTGAAGGAGGGGTTTTCGATTCCCCCTATAGTATATTTGGAAACCCACTTCATCTGTGATTTTGGAAAGAAAGAAAGTTGGTTTGTAGGTTAGTGGGTAATGCATGGACTCTTTCTAATATCTCCTCATATGCTCTGGCTCTTTTGAATATGTCATCACAGGGGGAGTCTTCATGCTCATACGTTTTCATGTTGCAATGAGCCATATGACTTCCCATAATTTGATATGGTTCATGCTTTATGAGTTCAAGATCTACCAACTTAATGTCTTCTAATGCTGTGGCTTCCACTTTGGAATGGCCAAAATTAAGCAATGTAAACCTCTCAATCTGTACAGGAAAACCTCGCCAGAATTTCTTTTGATCTGCTTTTAACTCTATACCAATGCCTCTTGTTATTATCGGGTATGCTACTTCTCTGCACACCAGTCTATCATGGAGAAATTTAGGGAGAGAATAAGGGGGAATTGAACATCCAAAGACTCTAACATAAGAGAAATTCTCTTTTATAAACCAATATGCAACTGTTTTAAGTTTTCCCATGATTTGCTCTGAAATCCAAGGGGGTGGGTATCCATACAATATTTTGTGCACAAGTGTCACTACATAGTGACAAATCTCGTAAAAGGAATATTTTTCTTTCTCTTTCCATAGTTGATAGTGATAGAAATGAATGGGTTCTACACAGGTTAAATTCTAGTTCCAATTCATCAAAGGGAAAAGGGTCATATAACAGATAGAGTTCATAATATATTCATACATATAAAAATACGCAGGCTGTCCTTTTGACTTTTCCGTTTGGCACTCTGCAATCTCCTTGGTTAGCTTATGTGATAAAATATTACCCCAGTTCAAAGTGTAACCCTTGGCTACCTCATGTATAATTGGCACCCATTTTGCAGGGAAATGGGTAGGGATTTTCCTCCCAAATAGTCTACATAACATCATTTCTATATAAACCATATATTCATTTAACAATGTTGTGGCATAAACGCCATGGGTATTAGCTCTAAATTTTGTTGGAATTCCCCACCATCCTTTGATTATATCTGGATATGTTTGGTCAAATTCTGCACACTCCTTTATTTGAAATTATTCTATGAATTCTGCATTATAAATATATTTAGAAACAAGGGACAGCTTATACATTACTTGAATATGTTACGGCCTGAACGATCTGACGACAACCTTTTGATGGTTCGTGATACTCCTGGTCTGCACATTGGTGTTCATCAGAGCCCATTTTATCATGTCATTGTATGGCATGAACTTTGGTTGTGTAGCTATTTTATGGAGATCGTCCTTTGCTATATCTCTGAGTTTATTTTCATTCCTTTTGTTTTCAAAATCGTCTGGGAAATTCCTAACCTCATGCTCTAAGATTTCAAAAATCTGCATACAAGACTGGACCGAATCTACAACATGTGGTGTGGTATCAAAAATAACATCTGAATTTGGATTTGAGATTTCACCGGTGTCATCACTCTTTTTCTATGATTTCCTGGGTGCCATGATACTTGTGATAAGAAGCGAGTAGCTGTTATAGAAAAGAAGGTGTAATCTTTCTGAGATAGAACTTGATAATTTACTGAAAGTGAGAAATAAATTTGAATTAGAAACCTTTATTCACCTTTATCCTGCCTCAATTAGACTGTGCTTTCTATGATCGATAAATTCATTTTCCTTAATGAGGAGAGTACGTCTGGAGATAAGCGTCTTACACTATAATATATTTCATTAATCTATAATAAGTGTTGCCAAATATCGATGATTCGAAACCAGGAGTTCAAATGAAATGTCTTTGCAAACCCCCAAAAAGAGAAAATGTGAAAGACTAATTTATATCATTAACCTTTTTTTAGATGTTAAGTTAATCACACTTAAACACTTAATACTTTCGGGACTCCGAGACTCGAGTTTTTTTGGGATGAGATGAGTGATATTTCTCCGATTTCAAACATGCGACTGATTAATCAATATATTAAGTGTGTTTTAAACCTTTAAGTAATCATGATTAGAAGGGATTTCAGGACTTACAGATCGACATTTTGAGCTGTCGCTTGCGTTGAGATTCCCAAAAAGTAAAAATGTGAAAAGATTAAATTACCGTTAAAATGTTTTTAATTATTCTTATTAACTTGGTTTAACTTTATTTAAAAAATATTCCTCGTGACTTTGCTATCGAGACTTTGGGGTTGTCATTAAATATCAAACTACATAGATAGCAGAACCCAGAAACCCGAAACTTAAGAAGATTTTAACATTTGACTTTGTTTTAAAACCAAAGGAGGCTCCATAATCTGTTCATACATAGACCATTGGATTGATAGGATGACCCTTTTTTCGACTGTGATTATCCAATTGCATTTTTTTCTCTTTTTATATAAATAAAAATGAAATTTCATTTTAATGTAATATCCTTTTTAGGAAAATATAAAGTTTGTTTCAACATAGGCTCCATTTAAGGATATCGTCTCCTTGCGGGATGAGAAGAACATGTAGACCGAGTTCCTTCATTGGGTGAATGGAGTCATTATTGCAGCACTATGAAACACACTCTAGAGAAAAAAAAACAGGACTTTAAGATTTCATCCTTGACTTTGAAAACTCTACAGAACTAAAAGCATTCGTTGATCTTGAGTTAGGCTTGTGTTAGATTTCCTTTCCTAAAAATGACCTTAGATTTGTATATGGTAATCAAAACAAACTTAATCGTTCTACCAGGTTTTAGCTGATTTTATTCACATCAAGGTAAAGTATTTCCAATGTTTCAAGTTAGGGATTCCCATAAGCTTAGAATGTAGATCCATCTGGAAAGATGAATAGTTACCAGAGCATATTGTAATTCATTTATAATAGCCTATTAGACATGTGGACATTGCTTCACTGCCAACGAGCATGTTCAGTACCCCGGTTAAGTTATCAGATTTCCCACATTGAATTTCCTTTCACCACTTCCAATGATATTTTAGCATTTAAATGTTGAGATGAGGGCAATCATGTTATGAATTTCCTTTCTTCATCTCTTTGGACTAGATGGGGGAAATCATTTAAATGAATTTCCTTTCACCATCTATCTTGTTTCATATATTGAAGTGGGGGAAATCAACCGGTATACAGTATAGAGGTATGTCAACTCACTTTAATTGTTTTAGACTAATCCTCTCCTGACCTTCAAACTTCTTGGCTTCAGGGAAAATCTCAAGGGGGATTCTTATTATATTTTCTAGGGACTTTCCTTGAGAGAAAACAATCACTTTAATACTATTAAAATGACTAAGAGAGTTAGGATTAACATAGACATACTTCCAGTCTAGCTAAATTTAGA
This sequence comes from Picea mariana, assembly GCA_032191745.1. NCBI lineage: Eukaryota > Viridiplantae > Streptophyta > Pinopsida > Pinales > Pinaceae > Picea > Picea mariana. Next base: position 69,240 of record JASDQU010108375.1, read on the forward strand.
GAAACTATCCAATTTTACCTTTTCTCATTTCGAAAGTTAGCTTGTGAGTTTCCAAAGTTAAGGTGAGACCTTTCTTCTCTTAAGAAGATTATTGGAAGATATCAAGGATCAGGTGAAGAAATGTCTTGATCACAATTAGGGGGAAAGCAAGGGGATTTAGATATTCTATTGTAGATACAACTTCTCTTAACAAGTTTCTTACTCAACTCTTGGAACTTTTCATTATTTCTTATTTTTAGTATATATATCTATACTTTTTGTTTTTTTTGAACATGAGATTACTGTCTTGCTCATTTACATCTCCTAGAATATTTTAACCTGAGTTTTTAAGACAAAAATCATACCTAGGTAGTTTTTATACTTATAGCCAAATAGATTGTCATTTCATTACCTTTTTCGGGAGAGATTTAATGTGAGTATCCATGCATGTCACCTTTTCAATGTTTCTAGTCTTTTGTCTTGTCAGCGGGTCTCTTGAAATAAGATAATCATGATAGCTATCAGGAGCTCTAGTAGATTNTTTTTTTTTTTTTTTTTAAAACCGACCTTTTATATTTATAGTAAGAAATAAAGACTTACTGAAAGAAAGATAACTATAAACAAAACATGAAAACAAACCAGTATGTACAATGAGAGTTCAGAAACATATTATTGCATGAAATGCTTAAGGTACCATCCGTTGACAGGGTTAGTAAGAATCTTTCCATCGAGGTTTTCTAATAAAAAAACATTCTTTCCCTCAGAGGTTGTAATTTTGTATGGGCCACACCAGATCTGATCAAAATTACCATGTTTACCAGCATCTTCTTTCCTGGCTTCCCATTTTAGGACCAAATCACCAGGGAGGAATTCTCTGTCTTTAGCCTTTTGGTCGAATAAGAATTTCAGATTATCTTGATACTTTTGTAGTTTTTCATCTTCTTTGGCCCTATTTTGTTGAACTTCAATCAGTTGGTTTATCCTCCTGGTAATGTCATTTGGCTCTTCGTTTGAGTCCTGCTAGAGTTTCATTACCTGCAGGGCTATATTTATTGGTAGAATGACGTTAGCACCATATACCATCTGAAATGGAGACATTCTGATTGACCGTTTTGTACCTATCATGTTATCCCACAAAGCATACTTTAAATTCACATGCCATGCTTTCTTATTTTCTGTTAGTACTTTCTTAATTATAGTGATTAGGCTTTTTTTATATGACTCAGCTAACCCATTTCCCTATGGATAATAGGTCGTGGAGTGTCCTAGCACAATATTATATTTTTGGCAAAAGATTATCATGGCCATGGACTTGAAGACCTGAGAATTATCAGTCACTATTTTTCAAGGAAAACCAAATCTTGATAGAATACTATCCTTCAAAAAAATAATCACTACTGAGTCAATTGCATTTCGAGTAGGAATAACTTCCACCCATTTGGTGAAATAATCTATAGCGGTTAGAATCCATTTGTGTCGAGCACTCGAGTGTGGATGAATTTCTCCAATAAAATCAAGACTCATTGCTAAAATGGAGCTTCAATTTTAACTGGAACTAAAGGTAATGTCGGGACTTTGTGCTTGCATGTAAACAACTGACAAGGATTACAAGTTTAGAATTTAGTGTTTACATCGGTGAATAATTTGGGCCAGTAATACCCGACTCTTAGGATTTTATAAGTCATTGCTCTCCAAGCATGGTGTCCTCCACTCATGGAATTCATCTATAACCTTTTATGTTTTAGTTTCTACTAAGCATCTCAGTAGGAAACCCAGGGGGTCTTTCCAATACAATTTACCATCTATAATACAATATTTTATAGCGTGTAATTTTAATGTCTTAGCTTTAGATGGGGTTAGTTCACTGGGACACTGAAGAGTCAGTAAATACAAAAAAGTATTGGTACCAAACAATATCGAGGTACCAAACTGAAGAGAGTATCTCAATAGGACAATAATCTTAGCATCCAGAAGTTTCTTGACTTCTTTCTCTATCTCAGGCAGTAATATAGGGTTAATCTGTCTGAGTTTCTGCCTAAAAGGTTTGACACCTTGTTTCAAAGGAATTTTATGTTCCATTATAGTAGTGTCATAAGTTCTCAATTCATCATAGGACCAAGCAAAAACATCTTTATATTTTCTAAGCGACTCGAAATACTTACTTTTTATTTCAGGACGTAGGTACTTAGACAATTTTACCATCCTAGTATTTTCTTTGGTACCTATATCACAATCTTCAACCTCTTATGGTTGAGGCTGTAAAGTGGAATTCAAAGGGATGTCATCATGATTAAATAACCTTTCGAATGGAATCAGGCTCTTGGGGATCTGATTATTTTTCAATATAAGCATACAGTGATTAGCAATCTTATCTTGAAACTCCTAGGGATCTTCCCCTTCCCACCTGATCCAAATGAGATCATTCTGGTTTTGTTGGTCGACATGTGTTTTGGAAAACTCATCTATCGTTTCTAAAAATTTCCTGAGTTGTTCATCATCCTCAAAAACCTACCAATGTTGTATGTTATTTGGTATGGAAGGCCTGTGTCTCATCTCTATATGATATTTAAGTTTAAAAACCGTTGGAGGTGCAAAGGTCGAGGCTTCTTTAGCCAGCGAATATGCTCATTTATTTCCAGTCCTAGGGATGTAATGAACATTAAATGATGAAAATAAGTTCTCAATCAGATCCCAAGCATAGTTCCTATAAGATATTAACCTTTGGTGCTTAGTCTGGTATTGACGATTGATTTTTTTTATGATCAGTTCAGCATCACAATAGACTTGTAAGTTTTTAATTTTTAATTTTCTGGGAGCTTCTAATCCTAGGACTAGAGCCTCATATTCACAAACATTGTTAGTATAATCAATGTCCTGTTGCAGTCAAAAAAGGTATAATGAAATTGTCATCGGGTGCCACGAAAATCACTCTGGCTCCTTCTCCTTCACAAGATGAAGCACCATCAAAAAACATTTTCCAAACTCTTGAACTATATACATCTTTGTTTTTTTTTTTTCTTCATTTTATTTTTTGTTTTCTGTACAACTTTCTTCTATGCATACATCAATATCATCATCAATAGATAGAATACAATTACCTAGATCCTGATAAGAAATATAAACAGGGTAGTTATTTGGGTTTAGTGGGTCACTTATCATAAATGCCAACCTGGTTTCTCTATACAAGCGTGTGAACTGTCCTCCAAAAATCAGGATCGTGGCATACATCATGTTGAGTTGGATGGATCCTCCAATTTTGGCACCCCAAGACCTGTATAACAACATGCCATACTTTGGGGGTATATCAGCAACAACCACATCCATTAAAACACTTTTCACAGGTATCTGTGCAAGATTAACTACTAAATCTTTTATCATACCTATACATTTAACTTTTCTCGAATCAAACAAATATAGATCTCCATAAGGTCGAGTGATTTTGAGACCAAGTATATCCATAATGGATTTAGGAATTACATTGTGAGAGGCTCCAAAATCCAACATGCAATTATGGAGCAGGTGATCATGCACAGTTAGTGTGATATAGAAAGGGGCAACGGTATCTCTAGCACCTTCGAAATGTGGAGAGAAAATTATATTAGCCTTGTCATCTTCTAGATTTATCACGTCAGCCTGACTTTCATTGTCTGAAAAATTAATTATTTTGGCAATTTGCTTTCTGTATATTGGATTTTTTGCCAGTTCGACAAGAGGTATAGGGATTTTGATTTTATTAATTTCATTTTCTAGACTAAAATTTCTCATTTTTTTATCAAATTATGTGGTTTGGGCTTCTATCCCCTTCTTTTCAGTTTTATTTTTTTGTGAGGTTTTTGTTTCAACCATAGGATCCTCTATTTTCCTTGTGTTGATGACTGATGTTTCTGTTGGCTTTGCCTTGGTAGGTTGTGTGTCAATAGACTTGGTTTTAACCGTCTTCTTTTTAGCATCTTTTGGAACTACCTCATCTGTTTCCCCCCTTGGCAGGATTTTCTTCGCTGGGGTGGTTGTGATGTTCCTATTTCTAGGCCTTAGATTCTACTTCTGGTGGAGTTCAACCATTATATCATCAGTGATTCCTTGATAAGTTGAATCCTCTGTGATATTGTCGTTCTTATTATTCTTTGATCTGTATTATGTATTTAAATATTTTTCATAATCTTGTCTCGTCAAATAAGGTTGTTAGCAGTCATCGCCAAGATTACCTATGTCTTTTTCTAATTCCTCAAAATCTTGCATGTCTTCTCCTCCTATAAAATATTCAGTTTTGAAGGGGGCTTGAATCTTTTGTTCCTCATTATTAATTTGTCTTGGTTGTGTTTGAGGGTTAGGATTCCTTCTGAAATCCTTTCTAGGGAAATGATCATTTTTTGCTTGATCCAATTCCATTCTTGAGATCTTATTCGACAATTCTTTAATTATTCTAACCATATCATCCATCTTGTCTTTTGAAGACCTCCCAAATCTAGAGGGTCCTCCTTATTCTCTGTACCTTCTGATTTCTTTATTTCATGTTTCACATTTTGTTTTTAACTTATCTGATGCCATCATATTTGACTCAATTTAGTGAGATCTACAGATCTCCTTTCTCTCAACAACAGAGCGAAATCAAGATCAAAAGACATAGAAAAAGTTACTTTCGATGCAGGTTGGGAAGGTCTAACCTCAACTGGAATTTTACTATACAATTTATTAAACCTTTGAGTAAATTCGAGAACCAATTCTGAATTTTTCTTTCTCAGAGCCCCAAGCTTGGTTAGATAGTAGATATGATCTTTCCTTTCTCCCCATTGTCTGATAAAATCATTTTCCAACTCATCATATGACCTTATTGATCCTACTACTAGACCTCGTAACCCGGTTCTCACCTGTCCTTCAAAAGTATGAACTAGGAGTCTCAAATAAACATCCTCATGTTTGAGACCAAGGATGTCAACAAATTGATCAAATAAATTGATGTGTTATGTTGCGGTTAAATCACCTTCTCCTGTGAATTTTGGCAGATTGTTCATGTAATTTTCAGGTAGGTCATGGAGAGGAACTGGGAGGACCAAAGGAGCATACCTCGCAGCTACTTTGGAAAATATTCGAGGGAGTGGTACTTGACCGCCTGATCCTCCTCCTCCATCACCACCCCTGACCCCACCTCCTCTGGGCAACCATTAATAATTTATAGGGTGAAACTTGGAGATTATAAAGAGGACTTTTAAAGGGGTGTGGTAACCCTTCGGTTCGGATTGAATAGGGCAAGATGGTTTCAGGAAACTGGTCATCAAGGGACAAGAAACTTAAAAAAGAGGGACATGGAAATCATGGAATGGTTTCTTCGGACTCATAGGGTGAATATACAGGAGAATCAACAGGAGTCGAGTCAAGGTATACAGTATATTCATCGAAGTTCTGAGAGATGGGAAACTAAACTTTGAGAATTGAAGAAATTTCAATCGAGGCAGGGAGTGAGATAGATATTTTACCTTTATTGGTTAAATAAAGAGTTGAAAACATCTCAGTTTTAAATTCAAGTAAGACCAATCCAGGCTCTAGGTTTTCAATTCTATTGGTGGATAGTTCTCCGCAAAGGAGTGGGGTATTTAACCTTTCGATTAGATCCTTAGTGTTTGACTGTGTGAATTTAGGTTGATAAATCTTATTTGTCGATGAGGCAGTTTGTTTAAGGTATCTTCTTGATTTCAAAAATTTTTCTGGGTCGGATACAGGCAAAGTCTATTTGTCATTTGGATTCTTCCTGGTATTCTTTCTATTAAAATCCAGTTTATTAATCATGGAGTCACCAAGTGAAAGATGAAAATAACCTTATATATTTTTCAATCTTTGTTCACTATCGAAAAAAAAATTATCAATGTCGTTCTTCCCAGGGAAGGTAGTTTTGTTTCTTCATTCCCTGACAACGACGCCAAAAAGATGTTGTTCCTGAGTTTATACTTTAAGGCTTTAAAGTGTATTGTCATGGCATCCGAAAATAAAGAGGGTTTTAGTATAAGAAAAGGAAAACAGTTCTTTAGGTAAAAGAAGCTATGGTTAGTTTCTCAGTTGTCTTTGTCTAGCTTCCAATTGTTCCTAGGTGCTTATGTCTTGTTCAATGGCCGCCCATGAATGTTCCAGTTGAACCCGGGTGGTGGATGTCTCAAGGATAGTATTAAAAAGGGTTAACGCTATGCTAGTTTGATCTGTGAGTATGGGTTCTATGTTAGGTGGTCTTGCAACAGGAACAGTCATGAGGAAAAGAAAGTTTAAATATATGTTATTTTGTTTTTTTAAGGTTTGTTGTTTCTATTTTAGATTATATGAGAGAAGTTCCCAAATTTGAATTAATAATATAACAATTTTAAAGGTCGTTTCCCATTCTTGAGTTAAATTGAAAATAACAAATGAGATGAAAGAAAACATAAAGTTGTTTAAACAACATGAGCCATCAATCATGGAGGAATCTCACTTTGTAACAAAAGAAGAAAATCGATGAGAAAACTTTAATGAAGCATAAAAATATAGTAATCTGAATAATCCACATGTCTTGTGCATGCTAATAGAAAACACAGAGGAAAATATGAAAACAATTAGATGACCAAATAAAGTATAACCACAGTAGGTGTTGTACTAAATTGCAGTTTAAACATTCATCAAAGATATATAAGAAATGATGTTAAGCATGAAAGTATAGAGGAACACATAACTTAGGGTTGACAGAATATGGAATATCCATTTTGCATTGTCATTAATTCTTGTAAAAAATAAGTCTCTCTGCTACAATCAGCCAGAAAAAGCCTTCTTTTAGTCTTTTGAAATTATATTTATACAAAAATCATCAATCCTAAACGGTTGGTATTTTCCTAACTCCTAGGTGCTAACGGTTACAGAATACAAACTTGAACCATTTTGCTTGATTACCTTTTACCTCTCTGTCACTCCAACAAAATGAGCATGCATATGTTGCTTCGTTATCTCTTTGAAGTATCTCCTTCATTTGGTCTGAGACACTCAACGCACCTACCAAGAAAATGTACTAAGCTTATGGAAGGCTATGCCATATCCTTTGCTTCAAACAAATACAGCTTCCTCTGAATTTTAGACAACTTTTATTCAAACCTCTTATCTTCAAACTTTAATGATTGCAATTGTAAATTCGGTTTCACCAGCCATATATCCATTAGGGTGACATCAACCTTTTTTAATTGCGAAATTTCAATTTGAGTTTCATTCAAACTTTCTTTTAGGTTCAGTTGATGTCTTGTAACATTGATCTATCCTACTATTCCAGGGCAATCACCCTTTCCAATGTCTAGTAATATTTCATCTAATAATCCAAAAGTCTCTTCACATTCTTCTTTTATCTCTTTGGACATTTTCTTACTTTCAGATATATTGGCCTCCCATACCCTCAACATGATATCACCCCTGATTTGTTCAGTGGCAATTAATTTAGGAGCTATTGGTACCTCTTCTTTAGCCAAAAATATGACTGCCTTTGGGAAAGCGATCCAGGCTACTGTAGCCTCTTTTTCTTTGAAAACAATGTTCTCCAATGATTGACTTACATCCCGAAAATGGTTTTGAATGTTCTGTACTTTAGAAAATAGGCTTTGTTGTTCTTCCTCTAGCTTCTGGTGTACTTATAGTGCCTGGGCTTGAAATATTGTTAAATCTACCACCTGGCTTTCAGTAAAACTCAATTTATCTTGCAACTACTTTACTAGTTCCTCTTTCTGAATCACCTGTCCTTGATTGGATTGCATATTCTTATACATCTCATCTAAACTAGACTTGAGCAATTTAATCTCTTATTTGTCGACAGCCCTAGCCTATTCCAGTCCTTTATTTATTTCATCTCTAATATTTTTCTCTGTATTCCTTATTTGACTTTGCAACTAGGCTATCATTTGATTTTTCTGCTACAGACTTGATTTCAAATTATTGACTAAGAATAAGTTGGTCGTAGAAAAATCCCCCAAAGAGCCTGCTACTTCCATGGCAAATTCTTCATCTTCTAGATTTTGTCCATCCACAATTATCCTATGCTTTTTTACCATTGTACCTTCTTTCAAGTGAATTTCTTGTTTCACTACAGCCTTCCTTTCCTTACTGAAAAAGAAGTCAAAGGAAGGTATTTCTTCAATATAGATTGGGTTAAGATCACTTACATATATAGCTCTGAGATGAGGATTCCCAAAACTTGACTCATGTAAAGGAGTGAAGGATGTAGTCAGACTTCCTAACTTTGTGAATTGTGTTCATTCTATTGTTTTGGGAGTATCGGAAGGAATAGTTGATGATAGAGGAGGAATCATTTAATCCAACTTTAAAGTTGTCTCGAATTTAAACCCTGTTTCAGAATCTGGATGTTTTGTCTACGAATTTTCTGATCTTTGTGAAGACACTTCAGGATTCTTTGGGTTCTCCTTTGTATTCCCTTTATCTTGAGATTTTGATTCGAAACCTGGAGGTATTTTTTCTTGTTCTGAAGGAGGGGTTATCAATTCCCCCTGTAGTATATTTGGAAACCCACTTCACCTAGGCTTCTAGAAAGAAAGAAAGTTGGTTTGTAGGTCAGGGGGTAACGCTTGGACTCTTTCTAATATCTCCTCATATGCTCTGGCTCTTTTGAATATGTCATCACAGGGGGATTCTTCATGCTCATACGTTTTCATGTTGCAATGAGCTAGATGATTTCCCACAATTTGATATGGGTCATTATTTTTGAGTTCAAGATCTACCAGATTAATATCTTCTAATGTTGCAGCTTCCACTTTGGAATGGCCAAAATTAAGCAATGAAAACCTCCCAAACTGTACAGGAAAAACTTGCCAAAATTTATTATGAGCTACTTTTAACTCTATACCAATGCCTCCTATTATTATCTGGTATGCCACTTCTCTCCACACCAGTCTGTCAGTGAGAAATTTAGGGAGAGCATGAGAGGGAATTGAACATCTGAAGACTCTGACATAAGAGAAATTATCTTTGATAAACCAATATGCAACTGTTTTGAGGCTTCCCATGATTTGATCTGAAATTCAAGGGGGTGGGTATCCATACAATATTTGGTGCACAGGTATCACTACATAGTGACAGATCTCGTAAAAGAAATATTTTTCTTTCTCTTCCCATAGTTGAGAGTGATAGAAATGCATGGGTTTTGCACAAGTTGAATTCTAGTTCCAATTCATTAGAAGGAAAGGGGTCATACAACAGATAGCGTCCATAATATATGCAGACATATAAAAAGACGTAGGCTAACCTTTTGAATTTTTCATTTGGTACTCTGTAATATCCTTGGTTAGGTTATCTGATAAAATATTACCCCAGTTAAAAGTGTAACCCTCAGCTACCTCGTGTATAATTGGCACCCATTCCGCGGGGAAATGGGTAGGGATTTTGCTCCCAAATATTCTACATAACATCATTGCTATATAAACCATATATTCATTTAACGATGTTGTGGCATAAACGCCATGGGTATCAGCTTTAAATCTTGTTGGAATTCCCCACCATCCCTTGATTATATCTGGATATGTTTGGTCAAATTATGTACACTCCTTTCTTTGAAATTCTTCTACGAATTCGTCATTATAAATATATTTAGAAACAGGGGATAGATTATACATTACTTGAATATGTTATGGCTTGAACGAGCCGACGATGACCTTTTGATGGTTCGTGATACTCCTTATCTGCACATTGGTGTTCATTAGAGCCCAGTTTATCATGTCATTGTATGGCATGAGCTTCGACTATGTAGCTATTTTATGGAGATCGGCTTCTGCTATATCTCTGAGTTTATTTTCATTCCTTTCGTTTCCAAAATCGTTTGGGCAATTCCTAACCTCATGCTCTAAGATTTTAAAAATTTTCATCCAGGACTGGACCGAATCTACAACATGTCATGTGGTATCAGATATAACATCTAAATTGGTATTTGATCTTTCACTGGCATCATCACTCTTTTTCTATGTTTTCCTGGGTGCCATGATACCTATGATAAGAACTGAGTAGTTGTTATAGAAAAGAAGGCATAAGCTTTCTCAGATAGAACTTGATAATTTACTGAAAGTGAGAAATAAATTTGAATTAGAAACCTTTATTCACCTTTATCCTGCCTCAATTAGACTGTGCTTTCTACGATCGATAAATCCATTTGACTTAATGAGGAGAGTACGTATGGAGATATGCATCTTACACTATAAGATATTTCATTAATCTATAATAAGTGCTACCAAATATCGACGATTCGAAACCGTGAGTTCAAATGAAATGTCTTTGCAAACCCCTGAAAAGAGAAAATGCGAAAGACTAATTTATATCATTAACCTTTGTTTAGATGTTAAGTTAATCACACTTCAACACTTAATACTTTTGGGACTTCAAGCTTCGAGGTTTTTTTGGATGAGATGAGTGATATTTCTCTGATTTCAAACATGCGACTGATTAATCAATATATTAAGCTTGTTTTAAACCTTTAATTAATCACGATTAGATGGGATTTCGGGACTTACAGATTGGGATTTTGAGTTGTCGCTTGAGTTGAGATTCCCGAAAAGTAAAAATTTGAAAATCTTAAATTACCGTTAAAATGTTTTTAATTATTCTTATTAACTTGGTTTAACTTTATTTAAAAAATATTCCTCGTGACTTCGGTATTGGGACTTTGGGGTTGTCATTAAATATCAAACGGTACAGATCGTAGAACCCCGAAACCTGAAACTTAAGAAGCTTTTAACATTTGACTTTCCTTTAAAACCAAATGCGGCTCCATAATCTATTCATACATTTAGACCGTTGGATTGATCAGATGACCCTTTTTTTGATGGTGATTATCCAATTGCGTTTTGTTCTCTTTTTATTTAAATAAAAATGAAAATTCATTTTATTGTAAGATCATTTTTAGGAAAATATAAAGTTCGTTTCAACTGGGATCATGTCCATGTATTCTACATATTTCACACCATGGTCCTCTTGTGGGTAAGGGATTTGGAAATCCTTCTCCCAAATACAATGTAAATGTTGGGCACTCATTCCTATGATTCCCTTATGTTTTGCATAATGTACACCAAATAGATTCCCTCTTCTCCTAGCCTTTTGTTCTGATATAACTAAAATGTTAGATTCTTGAGATCTTCCCTCATCTCTTATACAACTAGATCTATGTGTTTATATTGATTCTCCTCCAATTACAAGGATGCTTATAAAGCCTCATCTTGATTCTGGAAATTCTACTTTCTCAATGGATACTTAATATGTGGCAATAATGAATTAAAAAATAGGTTCCTATGTTTCATATATATGATAGGGAATTGTTGGCACGGGGACAAAAAATAGGGTTCAACGCTCAATAGCGCACCAACAAAACCCCGACTATCAGACCTTTTGGCAACACCTATGAAGCAGGAAAAGTCTCACCTGAGGTATAAGCAAGGGGGGTTGAAGGACATAGTTGTATGTAACCAGGTTGGGACACAAACCTGTGATAAAAGCACTTCACAAAATAGTCTATTAGCACTTAGGAAGCCACATGCACTAGTTTCTTAGCTTAATTATCACCACATGACTTATTCAAAGATAGATCGGCGCAGTAACAATGAAAGATTATATACCTTGATAAATTAGCACTTAGCATTATAAGTTAGATCTAGCATTCATTTACCCTTAACACAAGTAAAGCACTTAAGCAACAAAATATCTATCTATTATACATCAAAATAAAAGAACTAAGCAGATTCATAACAAAAGTAACACATCACAAAGAAAACCAAGAGACAACAGATATACGTGGTTCACCCCAGTGTGGGGATACGTCCACCAACCACTTCGCCTCTTTATTATCTTCCAAAATATTACATTCATTCACTCATGTGCCCTAAGCCACTGTTGGCCCTTGGTTATGGAAGTATGCAAAGATTAAGGAAGAAAATATGAAATGTGAATTGCGCGGAAGACACAGTGACTGATACTGGGTCGAAGTAAGCATAAAAGAAGAAAAGATGGAGCGAATTAAGAGAAAGAAAACCGTTGGATGAGGAGATCAAGGAAGATAGATCAAAAAGGAAGATGGATCATGGAAAACTCATCAAGAAAAAAAAGACATCATTTTATGCTTTAGAGAACCATGCGAGAAAGAAGGAAATGCAGGCTAGCGAAGCCCTGAAAATGCAGGTCAAGTTGACCTAGGGTTTTAGACACCTAGGGTTTTTGTATCTAGGGTTTTGGCACTTAGGTCTTGGCCTAAGGTTGTCGGTGAGATATTGTAATGTATAAATAAAGGTCAAGAGGAACTGGGATGGGTTCGATTATGTGATGATGAGTGATTATTGTTGTGAGCAAAAGAAGCATTGAGCAGTGAGAGAAGTTTTTTTTGTAAGATCTTCAGCTAGGTGCGAAGATCATCTTGCATTTGGGTGCGCTGGAAAGGGAGAAAAAGGAAAGGGAGAAAGAGAGAAGAGAGAAAGAGAGAAGATATGCTAGCTAAGAGCACAGATAGAACTATATGCTTTCATCTAATATATTATAAATCGTAGTTATGTGGACTTATCCCTAGGGAGAGGGTGAACCACATATATCTTGTGTTATGTGTGATTGATGTTGTGTCCTTTTGCTTTTTTTATTCTGTTATTGCATTATTGTGGTAGATCTAAGACATAGCTTGCGTAGTAGGATTAAAGGAGATAAGGAATCATTATATTATTGTGTCTTATTGTTCTGGATTCCCTTCTCATTCCTTATGGTTGTAGAAACTTGTGTCCTGCAACCCCCTATTGCTACTTCGGCTGAGATTGCATCTACCTCGTAGGTGTTTCCGAAAGGGCTAGTAGTTAGGGCTTGTTGTTGTGCTCTTGATTGTTGAACCTTGGGTCTTCCCCTATGCCAACAAATGGTTATGTTGCCAGGACCAGAATATTCTTGAGGGAATGTCAAGGTGGTTTCCATCAAAGACAGAGATTCATAAGTGGATAGAAGAACAAGAAAAGGACTTCACAGAATCCCAAAACAAGAACCCTCATCTTAGCAGCGAGGAATGGTTGGGAAGTTATATATTTACTGATATACATGATATTTTCTTTGGAGGGATTCATAAGGATGTAGATGAGTGGTTAGCCAGATTAGGAGATACACAGTTCAAGATCAGATCTAGACCACCTGTGGTTTGGACATCAGTGTTGATCAAGAAGGTTAAGAGAGTTGATAAAGTTGTATCAAGAGTAGTGGATCACTAGTTTGATAGCACCATCAGAGGGTATATCACCGATTTTTCTATTGACAGAGTAGAGTCATATAGCCAAGCAAAGAGATATTTCTTTAAGGGACCTAGAGGAAAAGTTTTACAATTTCTGAAGTTGAAGATCAAGATGATATTGCATGAAAAGAACATATTGAAGATACAGTAGTGGGTCAGATTGAAAAGCTAATGTTAAAGAATTCAGACAGTGACAATGACACAGAGGTTTGACATACACATAGTGGAAGGAACTTTAGAGAAGTCCCTTTGGGGAGTTTGTTTGAGAAAGATCATGAACCTCTTCTACAGGAAGAAGGATTTTACAGTGGAAAGGAGGAATAGATACCGAGCAAAGAATAGTCAAGGTCCGTTGGACCAAGAGAAGAGAAGATAGAAGAACCTCGCCGAGAAGAGCCAAAAACTTCAGGAACTGCACCAACTGTTGAAGTAAGTATTATTACTCCTCCTGTTGTTTCAATAGCATTAAGTAACCATAGTAACCTAAGTTATCATAGTGCTCAGAGTACTGGTACAAGTGGTTTAGTGCACACTCAGTCAGGAAACCTAGGAAGATCTATGGAAAATGAGATGAAGTTACCTACCTTTAAAGGAGATGGATATGAAGATCCTGATCAGCACTGGTTTCCATGTGAATTTGTATGGAGTATTAAGAATGTCACTGACAAAGTTGTTAAACAAGCTCAGTTTAGAACTACCTTGAGAGACCGCACACTAAGTTGGTACATGAAGCTTGTCCAAGGAACTGCACAGCCTAAACCTCTAAATGAGATCAATAATGCATTGGTTGCAGAATTCAAGAAACCCAAGTCGGAGTCACAATGCATTACAGAGTTGAAAGAAATAAAGAAAAGAGTAGTTGAACATGTTTGGGATTTTGATCAGAGGTTTAAAACTTTAACGGGTCGACTGACTATTCAGATCCCAGACAAGAAGAACAAGGAATGGTTCATTGCTGCCCTCTTACCAGACATAAGAGTTCCTCTGATGCAACAGAAGATTGCTTCGCAGGCTGAGGCACTGGAGATTTCCATGAAACTAGAATCAACCCCTATGGGAGAATCCAGCTCAGGTATGATTCAAATCTTGAGTCAACTAACTAGCTTATCACTGTTGGTCGAAGATATGAATAAAGACAAGGGAAAAGATAAAAGAGAAGGTATATGGTGTATTATATGAAAATCAGAAGGCCATGACAAGGAGAACTACCCCTTGTTTCATGAGTATCTATCTTCTGGAGCTCTGAGCCCCTTGAAACAAGTTACTCTACCTTGGTGTGAGGTATGTAGGAATAGACATCGCCCTGATGAATGATATTACATGCAAAAATATGTTCAAAAACCCACAAATATGTACTTCACGTAGATTAGACAGTACGAGCGAGGGAAGGTAGATCCCTTTTTGAGTCGAGAAGTACACCAAATATCTAAAAAGAGAAGGATAAATAAGGAACTACACCTGAATGCTCAAATTGGAGAGTATGATATAGACTATGTGGTCCTCGACTTAGGGTCGGAGGTCAACGTCATGACAAAGAAGACCTGGGCACTGATGGGAAAAACTAAGTTGATCTATTCCCCCATCAGTCTTAGGATGTGTTATGTTGTTCCTGAGTCTGTACTAAGGCTTAAAGTACAGTGTCAAGGCATCCGAAATTGTGATAATGGTAGATACAGAGATTTACTTAACTTTGGTATGGAGATGCTAGTGAAGATTCCTATGTTCTTGTCGTCTGACTTCTAACTGTTCCTGGGTTGCAATATCTTGCTCAATGG
>JASDQU010108376.1:94613-117768 GCA_032191745.1 Picea mariana
CATCCGTGGGGTCAACCTTTGGACTTCTCTGATATCAGAGAACAATTAGGTGACACTAGCCTCACTGTGAATCCCACAGATCTAGTCACAAATCCTGTTGTAGGAGGATCTGGGATACCTCCTTCACCACCTCCCTCATCTCCTTCCTCTTCTGGAGGAGATTCTTCGTCAGACGAAGGCAATTCACCTTCTCAGCCTTCCACACCCACTACCCCAATGGAAAATTAGAACAACCCTGCTAGACCCTGGTTGGACCAGGTTGTTGTAGCTGTACCTGGAGCTCAGCATCCTTTACCTAAACACCCGGAGAAATGGCTTCCCAAGTTTGATCTTGACTCCAAACAAATAGCTGAAGATCATATCAAAAAATTTATGTTAGCCATAAGACTCCACAATGTTGAACATGAAGATGTTGTATGTAGGTTGTTCCCTTATACTTTTGAGGGTAATGCATCCACTTGGTACTTTGCCCAACAACCCCATACCATTGTGTCTTGGGAAAAGTTTGAGTCATGCTTTTTGGAAAATTTCGGAGATGGTAAGCCTCCGGAAGTCTTAGTCATGGACCTTTCTAGCTTAAAAATGAACCCAAAATAAAAATTCAAAGACTTTAATCAAAGATTCTTAACACTTAAAAGCCGAATCCCTACAGATTCTATGCCTGTTGAGAGCCTTGTAATAGCTTACTACACTAAAGATTTACATCAAAGTATAGCTATTTGGGTTAAACGATCTAAAAAGGCCATGTTGTTAGAAGCCTTCGAGGAGGCTAGTCAGATTGAAAAAGACATACTTAGTCTTAAAGACCCTTCTAGCAACGAAACTGAAACTAGTTCTTCTTCCAAAAAGAAGATTGAAATCTCCCCAGACCTATTCAAAGCAAAACACAACCTGAAAACTCTGATTTGGAAAATTTAACTAAAGTTGTTCAAAAATTGTCTAATCAAGTTATAGATTTAAAAAGGTCAACTGAAGAAGCTTCCTCGAGTAAAGGACCCTACAAACCCCCTTTCCGAAATCCTTTTCCTCCAACCGACCTAATCCAAACCCCAAAGGCTTAAATCTAGAAAGTTTGCAATGTGCCCTTCAAACAATTCTAGAAGCCCAAGATAACTTGATGCCCCCTGAGATCCCTCAAGAGGTAGTTGAACATGAAACAGTTCAAGAAGAAGAGTCTTCTCCAAACATCTTTGGACACTTCTCGGACAACATCTTTCAAGCTAACTTCGAGACTGTTCATCCTTATAACACTAGGAGCAAGACAACAAGCAATCCTTCTACCGAGAACACTACAACTTCACCTCCAAAGCCTTCTAAATCAGCAGAAACTAAACAGAGTAATGTAAGCCCTAACTTAGATTATGATGTTGTTGAAGATCTTAAAAAATTAAGGGCTAACATTTCTATTTATGAGTTGTTAAAGTTTCCATTTTTGTTACAAAAGATGTTGCAAAATATTTCAGAGAATGGCAAGAATGGTAATTCAAGTGGTAACAAGGTTGTACAAAGCAAAGTTCTGCAGAAGACTTCCACTAAAAATAATCTTGATCCTCAAGATAAAGGAAGCCTTCCTGTAGTACCTGTAAATAATGTAAATAATGTAAATAATGTAGATAAAGTAGCATTAGAAACTACAAGTAAGAAGCCACAAGTTATTACTCCTAGCACTCGCAAGAATGTACCTCCATTTCTTTTAACTTTCGAGATTTTCAACAGAAATGTGCATAATTGTATGGTGGACTCAGGAGCATCATCCAATGTGATGCCTTGGTCTGTTTTCCAAAAGATTAACGCTGAAGTGGAACCATCTACTTTGAAAATCATACAACTTCATCGGACAAATGTTAAAGTTATAGCGAACTAAAAAATGTATTGATTATATTATCGTCTAACCCTAAGGTTCATCAGGTTATTGATATAATTATTGTAGATATTCCAAAAGTTTATGGTCTACTTTTGAGCAGGGACTGGTCGGAGTAGCTACATGGTTACTTCGCAATAGATTGGTCCCACTTATGGCTTCCAGAGAACGGTAAGCCTAACAAGATCAGAGTGAATCGTGAACGTTACCTTAAGTTCACGGTCACAGATTTGAACGATCCTAACGAACCATATACACCTTCTACTGAATCACCCGAAGTCCAAGGGATGGACACCTTCTTCGGCAATTTCATGGCCGAGGCTTCACCTATCATCAATCTGGAACAACAGTCCGAGATTGTAGCATATATGCAACCAAGAGATTCTATGCAACAGTCCCATGAACCCGATGGAAATCAAATTTGGTCTCTATATTTCGACGGTTCTAAGTCTAAAGAAGGAGTTGGAGCAGGCTGCATCATTATCGATTCGGCAGGTAACAAGACATTAATGGCTTGTAGACTAGAATTTGAATGTACTAACAATACTGCAGAATATGAGGCTTTATTGCAAGGTCTCAGAAAAGCCCTAGATATGAACATTCAAAACCTGGTTTTATTTGGCGACTCTGAAATAGTGGTCAGGCAGTTAAGAGACTCTATACACTGTCTTTCCCCGCATCTCAAAAGTTACCAGTCTGAGGTATGGAGTTTAATGAATAAATTTTCTGCTTTCAATATAAATTCCATTCCTAGACTAAATAATGCTGAAGCAGATCTACTAGCTAATATAGCCTCTAAACTTCTTCCTGCAGAAGGCTTATCCCCAAACGCATTCTTTTTCGAGTTGTTGTTTCGACCATTTGTTTCTGACAATATCACAAACTAGAGAGTATTTGACGATGATCAGTAGATCATTAACTTTCTGCACATGGAAGAAAACTTTCAAGGCGCGGTGATAGATGAATGCACACACGACGACAATTTGCATGACTTTACGGTAATACCTGATCCGAAATATCCTGAAACTCTGTCGGACATGGTAAATTCCATACCCAAATCCATAGTTAGATTAGAAAAGTTTTATGATTTTGAAGATAAATTTAAAAAGACGGTCAATTGTAAAACAAATAGTTCCTCGTTGTCTTATGAAAAAGTCAATTTAGGAACTAGTGAAAATCCTTAGTACATCAATCTAGGCTTGGGATGTTCTAGACAAGAAAAAGATGCTTTTGTTAAATTATTTAAAGAATTTAAGGATGTCTTTGCATGAACATACGGTGATCTCAAAACGTTCGATCCTAATATTATACAGCATGTCATCCCGATGAAGCCCCAAACCTTACCCTTCCAACAGAAACTAAGGAAAATGCACCCTAAACTAGCATCGACCGTTCAAAAAGAATTGAATAAACTCCTAAGTGCTAAAATAATTTTTCCTGTTAGGCACACTCAATGGGTGTCCAACCTTGTCCCAGTTCGGAAGAAAAACGGGGAAATTCGACTTTGCATCGATTTCCAAAACCTCAATAGAGCGTCTGACAAAGAAAAGTATCCTGTCCCTCCCATGGAATAGATCCTGCAACAGGTATCCAGTTCTGAGAGGCTATCTTTATTGGATGGTTTCTCTGGATATAACCAAGTCCTGATGTCTCCGCTAGACCAACTAAAAACTACCTTCCGTACCCCGTGGGGCACTTATGCTTATTGCAAAATGCCCTTTGGATTGATTAATGTTGGTTCTACCTTTCAGAGAGCAATGGACATTGCTTTTCGAGGCTTAATCAATCACTCCATCATAGTTTACTTAGATAATGTGACTGTCTATTCTAAAAACAAAGACGATCATCTAGCTCACTTACGAGTCATTTTGCTACGATGTCATAAATACAGCATCTCTCTGAACCCCAAAAATTCCATCTTTGCAGTAGAATAGAGTAAACTACTAGGATTCATTGTGTCTAGTGATGGGATGATTATTAACCCCGAGAGGACTCAAGTCATCGCTAAACTCCCCCCTCCTACATCCAAGAAATCCATGCAGTCTTTCCTAGGACAGATTAACTTCATGAGAATATTTGTCCCCAGCTTCTCTGAAATGGTTAGGCCTCTATAGAAACTTATTAAGAAAGACACCCAATATCACTAGGGACCCACAAAAAATCAAGCTTTTAATGCCATAAAGAAGGCCATAATAGATGCTCCATCTCTCATGAGCCCTGATTTCTCTCAATATTTTACACTCTATACTTTTGCCTCCGATCGTTCCTATGCCGCAGTCCTAACTCAGAAGAATTTCGAGAACAACGAAATACCCATCGCCTTTATGAGATCTTCTTTCAAAGGTGTTGAACTTAACTACCTAGCGGTTGATCGGCAAGCCTACGCTATTTTTAAAGCAGTTAAGAATTTCCGGTCCTATATTTTGAAGTCAAGGATGAAAGTCATTGTCCCCTACCCTGTCGTAAGGAACTTGTTAGTGCAGAAAGAGTTAGGAGAGAAGAGAGCCAACTGGGTCACCTCCTTGCAGAAGTATGACTTAGATATCACCCCAGCTTAGATCGTGAGAGGCCAAGGGTTGTGTAAGTTGTTTGTTGATTCGGAAATAGGACAACAAGAAGATAGTGATACGTTAAAACTAGGACAAAGCGATCAAAGTTTGATTTGTTGCGCACAAAACCTCATTAGTCCCTGGTACGACGATATTAGAATCTGTCTTGAACATGGATCAGCACCTCGTCACCTTGACCCCACTAAGAGAAGAACGTTGAGACTAAAGTCTTCCTCCTTTCATCTAGTTAACGGTATATTGTTTCGTCAAAATTTTGACGGCGTACTAATGCGTTGTCTCGAGAAAGACGAAGCAGAAAAAGTCTTGCTTGAGTTGCATGCAAGAGAAGCTGGTGGTCACTTCGGTGGTGACACCACTGCTCATAAGGTTTTAAGAGCTAGTTACTACTGGCCCACACTTTTTATGGACGCCCATGCCTTGTGTCGTAAATGTATCATCTGTCAAAAAGCATCAGGGCGGTTACAAAAACCAGCCTTTCCCTTGCAACCCGTCTCAGTAGATTCTCCTTTCCAGCAATGGGGCCTTGATATCATAGGTCCAGTTAACCCTCCGTCCTTGCAATAGCACAAGTATATTGTGACAGCCACATATTACTTTACATGATGGTCTGAAGCTGCTGTGCTAAGAACTGTTAACACCAGCCAGGTAATCGCTTTTCTAAACTCGAATATTATCACTCATTTCGGCATCCCTGACTGTCTAGTCTTTGATAACACTTCATATTTTTCTTCTCTTGAGATGAGCAAGTTTTCTTTGGAGAAAGGAATAAAGCTGAAGTATTCTGCTAGTTACTACCCCCAGGGAAACGAATTAGTAGAATCAACAAACAAGAACTTGATCAAAATTATCAAGAGAACCGTGGCTGAAAATCACAAGAATTGGCACAATGCACTGTTGAATGCACTGTGGGCTGATAGGGTAACACCCAAAGCCACTACAGGTAACTCCCCCTTTTTTCTCGTTTATGGCAGAGAAGCAATTCTTCCACCTCACATTCTTCTTCCTTCACTTCAGTTGTCACAAAAAGTCCAAGAAGAAGATTGTCCCCCTTTAGAAAACTGAATTAACGCTTTGATGAAGTTGGAAGAAGTAAGAGCCCAAGCTAAGCATAAGTTAGATCAACATCAACAATTGATTAAGAGCTGGTTCGATTCTAATTCTGCTTCTGATAGGAATTTTGAAGTATGTGATCTCGTCTTAAAGTGGGACAAACCACACGAAGGAAAGGGTGAGCACACCAAATTCCAAAACTTATGGCTTGGGCCATTTTTAATTGCTGAAAAGTTGGGTCCTAGTTCCTTTCGATTGCAGAATCTTGAAGGGCAGCTTGACACCTATCCGGTGAATGGCCAAGCCCTGAAAAGATACTTTGCTTGATAACTATCCTTGTATATTATGTAAATATTTCATTTTTGTTTGCGTTTTCGTTTGCTTTCTGTTTTGATTTTGATTTGAATTGATCAGTTTGTGTTTTTAGACATATACATACCTGTATATTGAGCTATTCAGACAAAGACGATAGAAAATTTCTTCCCTGAAATAACTTCTGAAAGTTTGTGCAAACATTAATGATATATTGTTGAAATTGATATCTATGTTGAAAAAAATTTTGTTGTTTGAAAGAAGTTTACTGATTTCAATCTCTGAGCAAAGTTTGTCATCATCATCTATTATCTTTTCACGCTGTCCCTTTTCCATAAAGGAGTGACTCAAAGGATGTCTCCCTGTCATAGGAAGTTGTTTTTATAAATAAAACATCTCTGGAGCTGAATAAAGGACAGCGCTAAAAAATTCTGATGAGGTCTAAAAAATATGTTAAAATATCAAGACTTTCAGCGTCACCCCACTCATCTATCTACAAAAGAAAAACAACATAAAATTATTAATAAGAGTTGTGGGAAGTTCTTGTAAACCCATCAGGATACTAAATAGGTCTGCTGGCAGCGGGTAAATGCAAGCATGGTGCCAAGACAACTTCGTCAGGGTACTGAACAGGCCCGCTGGCAGCAAAGCAATGTCGGGTACATGAAAATCTACAAAAAAATATAAGAAACCCTTTTAATGTCCTTTATTCTGATCTAGAACTTCTTGACAGGATATAGATGTCAGAGTGGGTTAAATGGCAACCCTGTCGAGGCTATGGATGCCTGCTGGCAGCAGTGGCCATGCCAACAGTATTGGAGGTTTTATCTTTAATATTGTGACTTTCTGATCTTAAGACTGTTATTGGTTTTCATCTTTTAAAACACAGCTGGAAAAAATGATTAATGATGATGTTAGTACGATTTTCTGGTTGTTATTTTTGAGTTGAAATTTTCTTTGATGTCCTGATCTGAATTTGTTTCTTTTGCAGAGATAACTGCTTCTACCAGTGTGTCGCCATTGTCGGCAGCCAATTCACCTTTTTTATCATCCTATAAGCTGCCTAAACCTATGTCTTGCGAACATCAAGTTTTCGTCACATTTTTCAAATAGACGACATTTTCATTTCTTATAACATTCACACATCTGTCTTCGTTAAGTTTTCACGACTGTAAGCGTGAAAACTTCTCCTTTCAAAGTCATATTTCGATCATTATCTGAACCGTCGTGGTCTTTTTATCGATATTGCCTATTGCACTTACCTTTTGTTTATCATTATGTGGCTGAAAGGACTTTCAAACTATGCTCATTGGACATTTTTATATTGATGGTATAACTTGATTTTATTGAGTTTATAGAGCATTGAGCATTTGAATTTACACATTTTATGACTTGCCTGATCTTTGATTCTGCATAAGGGTTATGATTAAGTTTATTATATATATGATATAATCCTTATGTTAATCTTTTCATGACTTATTGGCTTGTCAACTATATGAATTAATACATTGGCGCATGGGTTTTGATTTATACGTCGGATTTGTAAACGTTATGGTATAACACTTGCGCACATTGGTATGCACATATCCATTCGATTTCATTGGTTGTTCACATGGCTTAATGGTTGAACTATTATTATGGAGTGAACAGCTATGATATTTGGCGGTTGTACTTGGATAATGAATATTATGCATGGCAGACTCCACCACCTTCGCATGCGCGCATTTATGCTTACCCCTTTTGGCTCGATTCATTGTTGTTGGTTTGGGTGGCTCTGTTACTGTGTGTTGATGAATTTGAACCCTTACCTTACGATGCATTCAGCTCCATGGCACCAGTCGTGCGAATTGAACCCAATGGAAACCAGGCCCTGTTAATTTTTAATAATGCCCGCCAAGATTTGGCAGACAGTGGATGGCTTACCTTCATGAAACGTATTGAGGGTTTTAGCCTCTGTGTAGCTCAATAGTTTTCCATGACCTTCGATGGTTGTCAAGCCAAGGTCGGCGATGTACAGTTAGAGGTTGATGAGCAGTTTCTCAGCTCAGCCACGGGGTTATCTACCTCTGGACAACGTTGGTTTAAGAATTGCAAGGTTCAGGAAGTGTCGTAGACATTGTTGTTTCAATCATGCAAAGTCACCTCTTGTGACAGAGGTATGCCCGTAACTATGCTTAAACCACATTGGCACGATTTATTGATGATAATCAAGCAGTTTGTGACCTGCAAAGGTCGGTATGGTCTTGTGTTCCTCCACCACCTACGTTTGCTTATGGTTTTTATGGGATACTCTCTCAATATGCCCTATTATTTTCATCGTACCCTGTTTAAAATGTCGAAGAAGTACAAAAGACACCAGGCTGATAGTAGCCTTTTTCATTATGGGCTTGTTAAGCTTATCGTTTTCTGTCATTTGAGTCTGCACGAGGATAGTTGGAGCAATTTCGTTGCTCGAAATGGTTTCGACGATCCAAACCCTACATAGGTTGACAAACCTGTGGTGAGTGAGGTCAAAGTTGTACCCCTAGTACCCTACCACCTACTACCTAAATCCTCGGCCGACCCTCCTATCGACTTACCCCACACTGTGACTAAGAGTGTTGAGACTATTAAGCCTATGAGAAAAAAGATCAAGGGAAACCTTGCTGCAAACACCAAAGGGAATAAGAATGCACGTTTGATTTCATGGATGGCAAGCAACAAGCCAAAACCTCTTGTTGAGCCAAACCCTATCGTGTTGAGTGAGGACTCTGATTCGGAAGTGGAGCGTTTCTTGGCTAGAGAATACCCCTATTCGCAAGGTTTGTGTGCTGAACCCTCATATGATTTCATATCAAACCTACCCCCCAGTCCAAAAGACGACCCTAACTACCCAGGCATTAATTTTCCTTGTGAAACCCTCGCTCACTCGCCCAAACCCTTGCCTGCGCTGTCTAAACTTCCACAGCCACCCTATGACCAATGTAGTTCATGGTTAGAGAGATATTATCTTGATGTTCCGATTCTCCAATCAAGGATTCAATCTTTGGAGGACCAGATTGCACTGCTTACCAGTCAAAAGGCCAAGCTACAAGCAACAGATAAGAAACAAAGGACGATCGGCTCCATCCTGTTTAAAAACATGGAATCAGCCACGGCTGTTGTAAATTCCAAGCTGGTATAATTGAGCAGCCTCATCGCTACACAGGTATGGAAAATTTGATATCATTTTGTAAATAATCTAGGTTGATATAATGTTTGCAATTCAGTTTTTAAACAATTCTATTCACACCTTGAATAGTTATGTTATATTGCATGCTTTCTATATATAGATTTGCTTTTAATAAAAAGAAAGTTTGATTCGATATACGATTTGATTATTCCCAGCATAGAAATCGATATATTTTTTATTGGATTTGAGTGATCTTTGCTTGAATTGGATTGATTGGCTTGCTTTGTTAAGGTGACAAAATTAATAGTTTGCCTTCAAATGATTTGATTTGTATCATGCTCAGATTTGATTTAGTTATGATCCATGTGCTATAAATGGTTCAATTAAGTTTGATTGTTACGATTTTTTCTCGGATTCGATTTCATGGGTATGCTATGACTGGTAAATGTTTTCGAGAAGATATTTGGTACGATGTTGTGTCGTATCCTGTTCTATATTTGATTGATTCCAAGTTAAGGAGAATGACTCTGTTTCTTTGATGAAAACAATACACTCAGATAACATTCATGCCCGAATTGGAAATGAATCCGAATCATAACAACTGTGTGGAAATCTTAGCTAGATTGATTCGCTCTGGTTCTAATTTAGCAAGTTTGTCCTATGAGTCAAGTTCAGGTTATAATTGACACTCTGTATTCTGATTTTGTGAAATGAATTGGTCAAACCCTGCTATGATTCGTTTGATCGAAACGATTGTGATCAAAATTGATCAATCTCGTTTGCTTACTGTGCAATGGTCAACAATCAAAATCTATAATAAATCCTATTTGATAAATCCTCTTAAGATTTGGTCATGAGTCGATTGTTGTTTGGATTCATCCACAGCCTAAATTGCTTGTGATAATCCTGTTCGATTTACAAGTGTAACGATGTGGTTGCGATTTGTTGTATTTTCTATTGAATATCAAAACGATCTCATAACAGTTGGATTTGATTTATTGCGAATCGATTACGATTATGTTTCGTATGATTTCATTTACCCGATTCATGACTATAATCGAAACAAAGTATTTCTATCCTTGTATTCAATTAAATGATATGAATCTTTTGCTGTATCGTTACAGCTACAACGATTGGAAAATGATTCTGTTTGATTGGGTCGTATCTCTTGTTTACGATTTCATACGATATGTGTGATTATCAGTTTCAACTGATATGAAACAATCTTATTACTTTTCGATTATGACTTTGTGG
Organism: Picea mariana; assembly: GCA_032191745.1. NCBI lineage: Eukaryota > Viridiplantae > Streptophyta > Pinopsida > Pinales > Pinaceae > Picea > Picea mariana. Next base: position 104,812 of record JASDQU010108376.1, read on the forward strand.
ACCCGATTTTGTGGTAACAAAACAACAGAGTATTCCTATCTCTGTGTTCAGGTGAATCATTTTTTATCCTGTTAATGCTGAATGACAAAATCATTTTAATCTCAAATGATTCATTTTAAAATGGTTATTGAAAGATAATTGGATTTAATTCTTTTAAAGATTTTGAATCGATTCTGATGCTGATTCTGTATCTCATTTTGACTAGCTACAGAATCAGATGATTCGTTAGCTAGTCTATAGAATTTAATTTTTATTGTTTTATTAATAAAATATCTTTCTAACTTGTCTATTTCTGACCTGTTTCAGGTGAATTCGAATTGCATGGGATTTCATGGACAATTTAGAGGATATTTGGATATTTTAATCTCATTTTAGTTTCCTAGTTTAGTTGATCTTGGGAATATTTTCCTAGATTATGTAAACAGTTTGATACTATACACAGGGAGGTTTTACCCTGTGGAAAAACTTATAAATACTTATTATTTTTGTAATAACAGGATCCTCATTGGTGGGAGAACAAGGATATGGAATTTTAATACAGACTGAGACAAAAATTGATGCTCTGCTACAGCTTTAGCTTTTCATAATATCAATATTTTGTTTCATGTTTATGTGTATCAATTTTCATTTGGTTAATGACTACTTTAGCTATCTTAGTCTTTTGCAAATGATATGATTTAATCAATATATTCCATATCTGATTTCTTCCAGTATATAAAAAACATAGCAATTACTTGATTCAGTTTGTGAATGACAGATTTCTCTTCTTCATAAGTTGAATTATTAAGTATAAGTTTTTGCATAACAGGTTTCCCTTATTGCAGAGATTTATAAATCATATAATTGTTATGATTTTTTATGTCTTGTTTTTCCTGTAAACAACTCAAAGAGCATTACAGCCTATCATTTGCGAGAAGCTTTTGGATCATCCCGTACGAGTTTCCTTCCTCTGACCAGCTTCGAAGTCATCATACACAGGGCATATTTGGAGTGTTTCCAGGTCAGTTTGTCATTTGTCTGTTTAGTGTATTTATCAGTAGTTTAGTTCAGGTATAAGTTTAGTTAGATATATGTGTGTTTAGTATATTAGATTGTTTAATTTCAGTAAGTTTTATTTCTTGTTTATAAAATCATAAAATCAACAAAAAAAAATATCTTCCTCTGTCTTAGGGCAGAAAGCTAATGAGTTTTGCAGGTTTTATTTAAATCTGTATTTTGTAGATATTGTACATTTTGTAAACAAGTTATATTTCAAGTAGTAGTTAGTATAGTATTAGTTAGTAGTTTGTATATATAGATAGTAGATTAGTTAGTTTGTTTAAAAGTTAGTTTTAATTAGATTAGTTAGTATTAGTTTGTTTTATTTATTGTTAGTTAGTTTAGTTTTTTTTATTTAGTTTTATGTTAGTTTAGTTAGTTTTATTTGTTTAGTTATATTAGTTTAGTTTAGATTAGTTTTCTCTTTGGTTTTCTTAGGACCTTAGAATGGCTAACGGAGCCGCTAAACCCGTCAGGGTGGTTCATTCCAAATGGCTTGGGTTATTAGACAACCCTGGACCGGTTCCACTCTCTCAGTTGACGGACGGTCAATTTCGCCTGTCAACACTTCCCTAAGTTACAATCAGGATTTGGTCATAGAGAAGGAAAGGCCCCGATGGGAAGAGAAAGTGGTAGCCACCAGATTTACACAGCAGTTAATAATCGCCAGGAAAAACATCAATCCATGGTGGTGGAATCGTCAGGTACGCTAAATCATATCAATGCTAAAATTTTATTTGATTCTGGTGCTATGGATAGTTTCATTTCACCATCTGCATTAGAAAGGAGTGCGTTGGAAACCTATGAGCACGATGACTTTAAACAATTCCAGATGGATTTGGGGGAAAAATAAGCGGTAGGACCTAGCATTGATAATTTTCTAGTAGACCTAGGAGTGTGTACTACTGGGTTGAAGGTATACGTCACTGCTCTCGGGGCGTATGACCTAATCATTGGAATGGATTGGTTAGAAGCTCATCGAGATATGGTAGATTGTTTCGCAAAAAGAGTGCTTTGTGTTGACGATGAAGGAAGGCCAGTAGAGATCCAGGGTGTACAGAGAAAGGTGTCTCTATGCTTTATCTCAACTGTGAAGGTTAAGCAGTGCATGAGGCAAGGGTGTCGACTTTATGTAGTGGAAGTAGTGAGTGAAAGGAAAGGACCCTCCTTGGTTCAGTACCCAATATTGTCATAGTTTGAAGATTTTTTTCCGAACGAGTTACCAGGGTTACCTCCTGAGAGGGAGCTTGATTTTACTATAGAGATAAAACCTGGTGCAGAACCAATTTACAAGACTCTATATCGAACGAAAATGCCAAAATTTTGTGAGTTGTAGATGCAGTTGAAAGAGCTACTTGACCTAGGCTAATAAGGCCCAGTGTCTCACCTTGGGGTGCACCAGTAATATTTGTGAAGAAGAAGGATGGTTCCTTATGATTGTGCATAGATTATAGGGACTTGAACCATGCTATAGTGAAAAATAGGTACCCAATGCCACGTATAGATGATCTCTTTGATAATATGAAAGGAGCAGCGTTATTCTCAAATATTGATTTGTGATTCAGGGTATCACCATTTAATGATTAAGGAAGGCAATATTCCTAAAAATGATTTTCGAACTCGGTTTGGGCATTACGAGTTCGTTGTAGTACCTTTCATATTGACCAATGCACCAATAGTATTCATGAGCCTCATGAATGGTGTATTCTGGAAGTACTTAGACCACTTTGTACAAGTCTTTCTAGATGATATCCTCATCTATTCCAAGAATGAAAGAGAGCATGAGGAACACTTATGAGTGGTGTTGTCCTGCCTTAGAGAGAACAAATTGTATGGGAAGTTGTCGAAGTGTTCCTTCTTCCAGAAAGAAATTCACTATTTAGGTCATATCATTTCCGGTGAAGGAATCTATGTGGACCCAAAAAAGGTAAAGGCCATTATGGAGTGGCTAGTGCTGAAAAATGCTCATGAGGTAAGAAGCTTCATGGGGCTAGCAGGTTATTATCAGAGATTTGTGGAAGGGTTCTCTAGAATAGCGAAACCCATCACCACTTTGCAGTGTAAGGGGGTCAGGTATGAATGGACAAAAGAATGTGATAGTGCATTCATTGAACTTAAAAGGTTACTAACTAGGGTGCCAATTCTACGAGTGTTGGATATGGAAAAGGACTTAACAGTCTACATGGATGCCTCGAAGCAAGGGTTGGGGGCCGTGCTAATGCAGGATGGAGGAGTGATAGCTTATGCATTAAGGAAGTTGAAGAAACATGAGGAACTTTATGCTACTCATGATTTATAGTTGTCAGTTGTAATGCTATCTCTGAAACTTTGGAGGCTCTATCTAGCAGGGCGAAACTTTGAGCTCAAAACAGACCATCAAATTTTAAAACATCTCTTCACTCAAAGGGATCTGAATGTCAGGCAAAGGAAATGGAGTGAGTTTATGAGTGAGTATTATTTTGGTATTTCATACATCAAAGGAAAGGAAAATGTGGTTGTGGATGCCTTGAGCAGGAGACCACGTGTCGTCTTCTTGGTACCCTTAAAATTCAATCTGAGGGAATGTGTGTTGACACAACTCCATGGAGACAGTTGGTATTTAAAGTTTACTTTAGACCTCCAGAGTGGGAGGAAATTAGATCCAAAGTATGAAGGATATAGTCTAGAAGCAGATGGACTATTAAGATATCGAGGAAGGATGTACATCCCCGAAAGTAGGGATATTCAAAGCATCATACTGAAGGAAGCCCATAGAGCACTTTATTGTGCACATCCAAGCATGAAGAAGATGTACGCAGACATGAGGAATCTCTTCTTCTGGGTAGGCATGAAGCACGATGTAGTCCATTTCGTCACCAAGTTCCTAGAGTGTCAACAAGTGAAATTCGACCACCATCACCCGACAGGTCTCCTACAACCACATGATGTTCCTATGACCAAGTGGAAAGTCATTTCTATGGATTTTGTGATAGGGTTTCCACTCACATCTCATAGACACAATGTCATTCTTGTAATAGTTGATAAGTTAACCAAGAGTGCTCATTTTATTCTATTTAGAGACACTTACGATGTCATTGATGTGGCACGCGTGTTTGTAAGAAAGGTCATCCATTTGCATGGGATACCTAAGAAGATCATTTCAGATAGGGACTCTAGATTCACTTCTAGGTTTTGGACAAGTTTATAGTTAGCATTGGGGACTCAGTTGAACTTAAGCACAACTTATCATCCTGAAATAGATGGGAAAACCAAGAGAGTAAATTAGGTTATGGAAGACATTCTTAGGATGTATGTTATAGATAATCAAACCCATTGGGAGAACTACCTACCTTTGGTAGAGTTCACCTACAATAACAGTTTTCATAGCTCCATTAGAATGCCACCCTATGAAGCTCTGTTTGGAAGGCCATGCAGAATGTCGTTGAGTTGGGAGAGGTTAGAAGACCGAGTAACAGTTGGGCTAGAGTTGATTCAAGAGATGGAGGAATAGGTGATTCAAATTAGGCAGATACTAAAGGAAGCACAGGATAGATAGAAAAGTTATGCGGATGCACACAAGACTGACTGAAGTTATAAAGTGGGAGATCAAGTTTTCATTCGCATTAGGTCTAAGAAGAGTACCATTTGGTTCGGGAAGGGGACAAAGTTGTCACCTCTATTTATAGGACCATTCAAAATCTAAGAGAAAATTGGACCCATTGCCTATCGTCTCTTACTACCACCCCACTTGCATAAAAATCATAATGTTTTTCATGTATCTATTCTACGTCATTATGTTGTTGATGAATCACATAAACTAAATTGGAAGGAATTGCAGGTATCACACGCGGGAACCCTCACAATAGAACTGTTACACATATTGGACCGTAGAGTTCGACAGCTCAGGAACCATCTGGTAGACCAAGTTAAGGTCTAGTGGGACAATTTTAGTCTAGGATCTACTACTTGGGAGGATGCCGAGACATTACGACCGGATTATCCCTCACTTTTTTTTACCACTTCAAGAATATGTTTCTCAAAGGTTGGGAGTATGTAATGCCACCTTTTGACTTAGACAGCTAGGATTACCTAAGGCCTAAACACCTTAATTTTCTTTTCATAGGGAAACTATTAAATGATACACCTGAACTTTTAAGACATATGAACCTTTATGAATGTTTAAATGTTATTGATGATGATGGATATGATGTGATATACTTTGTGAATGTGAATCTTATGAAGGTTTAAATGCTATTTGAATGATGTTGTATATGATGAAATATATTATGTAAATGATAATTCTATGAATGGGTAACGTTAATTGAATTATGGGGTATTATGAGATCTATTTCTAACTTGAAAAATTTGATGTTAAATTTGTTGCTACGTGGATACCAAATTGAAATTATGGTTGTATGCAATTACATGATGATAATGCGTAGATATATGTGAGTTTTTGTTACAGACTAATCTGCAGGTCATTGGGCTATGAAATAGCCAAGGGATAATGGTAATAAAAGTGGATGTCATGAAAACCGACCAAGAAAAATAATGGTATGAATCTTTGTATGTGAAATTATATTGGTTTGAATGCAATGCTATGATATGTGGACCAGTGCAGGATTTCGAGACTACCTAAAACCGAATAAACGATGACAAAACTCCTAGCAACATCGTACCACTATATATTCCATTGTAGGGTGTGGACCCTAGTCCTGTTAGGAGGGGTGGAGGCATTTCCCATCGTGTATCCTCTAAAACCTAGAGTCATGGGAGGATGGTGTTAGCTCATGCTCCCCTGGACGTGTGATGATGACTATCAGTTGTCTACTGGGGAAGCTTGGTCAATATAGTGACACTTCCACCTACAGGTTTTATTTGGAATTAGGTCAATATAGTTGACACTCCAAGATAGTCCAGCAGAGGAAGGATAGGAATGGAAGATGGAAGTAAGTTAGGGAGGAAGGATGAGTAGAAATAATTGAGAGTGTATGGAGATTCGCCTTATGGTGGAATTTATTGTCTTTCTTTCTGAAAAGAAAATGTGTATATATSAATATTCATAATTACRTAACTAAACCATAATTGTCTAAATAAAATTGTTGAGCTAGATTATTGTAATTAAGTGAATTCACAAACATTTCATTGGTTTATTATCTTTTATAAAATGAATAGTCTTGTTGATTGGATTGTATGCATACATAAATGACTATAAGGGTGATAATTATTGTTATTAGTACATGCACGAGACTTCTATGTACTAGCTACACATGCATTTCTTGTACATGTACACTAGTATGTATGATTTTTCTTGACTTACTTACTAATAATGTTGGTTATTTGATATGAATGTGTGAACCATGTGTCTTTTCCCTTGTATCATAAAATACTTTAACTTCGGGATGAAGTTTCCTGAAGGGTGGGTGTATGTAACAACCCTAAGTATTTAATTAATTGTTTAATGTATATTAGTTTAAATAATTAGTTAATTAATTGTCCTGGTTAAATATTTGTTGAATGTGAATAGGTTTAATTAACTAATTAATGAATTTAATGATTAAATATCTGTTTAATAAAATCTAGTTTAATAAATTATTAAATATTATTTTGTATCGAATGATGGAACCATTTAAGAGAAGGGGATAAGGTGGTTGGCATTGAATGGAGGGATAAGCTGGGTGAGTCTTAATGAAAGGGAGAAGGCGATGAATGAGGAAAAGGGGGAAACGGAGGATATGAGGGGGAAAAACACTGGGGAGAGGGGGACTTTTGGGGGGGTGAGCATTGCTTTCATATTGGAGGAATGTATTGGAGCAATGTTTTTTGGGGAGATTGGAAGACTGTATTATTGGTTTTTCGATGGAGAAGCTGGTTGTAGGATTGTTATAGGGGGGCACCTTTTGCTAGGAGTTTTGGGCTTGGGGGCCAGGAATCCTTACGAAATCCTGGAGCTAGGGAGCCAGAGAGGCTCTGTTCCTAGCTGGATGGGAGGTTAGATAATTTTAGGTAGAGCATCAGGCAGAGTTGGAGAACAACAGTATCATCAGTGAGAGGTATGTATTTTCATTATTCTGTTGTGTTATGTAATTTATTATGATCTACTCACAAATTTTAATTATGATGAATGATTATGAATGGTTATATGTTGGTTATGAATGGTTATATGATGAATAAGGAAATTGTGAATATGTCAGGATAGCATTTCTTTAATTAAATTTATGTTTTATAAGGCTCTCTTGGAAGAGACCTTACAATCTACCACTCTCTCCCCCTCACTTTGTATCCCCATCCCTCTCTCTTTCACTCTTCACATATCTATCTCCCTCCCAAAATATCTCTCACACTCACTCACTCACTTCCTCTCCCCCTCTCTCTCACTCTACCCCTATCTCCCTCCCTCCCTCCCTCTAGCTTCCTCTCTCTCTAACACAACTACCTATCAAATGACATAAAAAGGGGTCAACCTCATTGTATCAAACGACTTCATTGTAATGAAAGAATATTTTTTAGAAGAGTCTATTTATAATCATGTTTGAATGTTTCTTGTATGCTTAAAATTTTAATAGGGTATCAAAGAGGAAAGCTTTGAAGTCAAAGTAAATTCAACTTTCAAGAAAAACACTATTTTTTCAATATTTGATGAATTTCGAAGTGAAAATGAAGTTTTTGGGACAAAATTTATTACAAGACTCTTTTCCTTCAAGCCATGAATTGCAAAAAGAACAAAGAAGTGTTGGAAGGAGAGAGACTTGTACTGGAATTTTTTTTTTAAGTTTTCTATTTCATTATTAAAGTAAATATATATATAATCAAAGTCAGTTCCTAGTCTGATAAGAACAGGGGGAACATAAAGTATTTTATAAATTCTCACTTCATAATAGATACAGATAAAAAAAAAATATCAAAATAAAACAAAAGGGGTAAAAACTAGAACTCTAGAAATAAATAATAATTTTTTGTATCTTAGAAAGAAAAAATTATGTATAAAATAGATCACTAGTACATGTTGGACACACCTACCACACTTAGAGCGGGGGGGGTGAATGAGTGTGGGGATCTTTTTTTTTTTAAACTTCCCTTTTGCACAAAAACTCATTAATTAGCATTCAACATTTATTCATTACCCTTTGCTGTCATTTATAACCAGTTAGATGTGAGCACATATCAGCAACATATATCAGTAATATATCATCATCAAGTCATCACCACAATGAACAAAAAGAACACAAGATGTATGTACAATTTTATTTTTATTACAGACTACAATCCTTGGGGTTTATCAGCAACAACTAAATAGAGTACAACTCTGTAAGAGCACATGCTCTACAATGCAAGACTCAGCTTACAACCTCAACAACAACTAAGATGAGGCAATAATCCTCAACATATATCAATCTGTCAATAGGTACGCAACCTGTCAGTAGTGCAGCCCACGTGTGCACATGCCCTGGCTCACTACAGCCCACGTGTGTACACGATCAGTGTATAATGCAACAAGTGTATGCTTCTGAGCAACTAGGGTTTTTCTTTTCTTCACATGCTCAGATCTTCTGCAACCTACAATCACTTTCTCTTCTGTCTTCCACTGTCCAAACTGACCTACAACCAGTCACAACACATCCAAGATCTCCAATAGCTTGCTCATTCTCCACAACAAATCAATATGAATTCTATCTCAATCATGTATAAACAACTAGTATACCATAGCAATCATGTCACTATTGAATCACAAGAGTGTTGCTCACTCGATCAACCAAATCAACCAAATTGAACCACATCATAGAAGCCATACCAAGAATTCCCTAAGCATTCACAACACATCAAACAATAGTATCCATCAAGACAATAATGTAACCATACCAGTGTCTCAATGACAGATCTAAGGCCATAGAATGCAGATCTGGAACCTGCCTCATCATCCAAGAGCTTGGCACCAGCTCAAACACAAATCTCCATGATTTTATCCAGTCCATGCTCCCTGTACATAGTCAGCTTGTGTGTACACTCACCCTACACATAGCCAGCCCACGTGTATAGGCACCCTATACACAGACAACCCGTGTGAGCATCAAAAAATACGGTTTTCTTTGAATCCAAGAATTTTTCCATCAAGATCTCTGATATTGCCGAAACTTTGATGCATCCATGAGATCCTCCTCTCACTCTCTTCCTTAGAATGGATTTTAAATCATGCTCAAGAGATCCACACCAATAATATTCTTTCACAAGAAGCTCTCCATCAATACTCCAAAGGATATTCACAAGAAGCTCTCCATTGATCCACAAAAAGGATTCTCACCAAATGTACATTTTTACAATAAATCCTATCTTCTTATTTATACTTTCATCTTCTAGGTCACTTAACCCATTTTTAGGTTACTTAACCCATTTCTAGGTCACTTAACCTATTTTCCTTAATTTAGGGTTAACCACTTTCCATGAATAGAAATTTCTCCAATACTTTATCATTTAAATATTCCTTCTTGATTTTGTCACTTCATTTTATCATTTAAATAATCTTTCTTGATTTTGTCACTTTAATTTATCATTTAAATAGTGATTTCTTCTTTTCAAGCACTTTGACTTCTTTGACCTTTTGGGGCTTCAAGCCATCATATGGGGGTCCTTCAACTTTGTAGAGCCATAACTCTCAAACTGTGAGGAGTTATGTGACATTCCACATACCACCAAAAATGGCATGTCAAGCACTATCTATCTAGGACAATCTCACCAGCAACTTCATTGATCTTCATCTCATTAATACATGTGCAAGCATGGGTACTCCAACCTTTCTTCTAGGATAACTCAATCCATAAAGCATCTTCCCATGAGGGCTTTCACCATAAGGGGACCACTTTGGAGTTCATCCATTTGTGCACTTTATCAACCATGATAAGACAATAATGATTCATCTTTGCATCAATTCACCACTACATCATATATATCAACTATGCTTCATGTATTAATGACAACTCATTGATCCATCTTCATCAATGCATCATATCAATGATCCATCTTTATCAATTGGTTTCCACTTGGACATCTATCATTCTCATCAAGGGCATCATATCAATGATCCATATTTATCAATTGGTTTCCACTTGGACATTCATCATTCTCATCAAGGGCATCATATCAATGATCCATATTTATCAATTGGTTTCCACTTGGACATCTATCATTCTCATCAATGCATATACCTTGTTCATCAATCATCAATCAATCAATTACTTGACATCAATCAGTGACATCAATCAATCAAACCATTTGCATCAATGACATATGATCCAACAATCTCCCAAATAATCAAACCATTGGCATCAATGACAACATGATCCAACAATCTCCCCCTTTGGCATTGATGGCAATACCAACATTGGTGTCAACTCTAATTACCAAATATTGATGTCAACATGTAGACAAGGCATACTCTTCATAAATAGTCAATGTGACTATCTCTCCACATCAATCTCTCCCATCAATAGACATCAATCACATCAATGTGATTATCTCTCCCTCTTTGACATCAATGGAAAAGGGCCATTCTCCTCTTGGGGTTTCTCCCCCTATCTTGTTTCCACTGAATAATCTCTCCCCTTTTGAACAAGGGATATCAATTTGATGTAATTCTGAAAATACATTTCTCATGCTCCCTCTATGACCATCACTCCCCATGGAATTATGCCTCTTTGCTCTTTCTTCAAATATAGGGCTCTTTTCTAGGTATGCTTCTGATAAGTATCTCCTCTTAGAATCATGGGAAGAAGAATGACTCCCCCTAAGGGTATGTCTCCCCTTATCTTCTCTGCAATATGAACAATATGCTACTTATGAGAATCCTTGGACCTGTTCATGCATCAAACATGTGCCATACCATACATCATGAAACAAAAGATATGTCACCAATGAAATAGAAAATCATGAACAATATATCAACCAAGTACATCATGTACCAAAATGTGCCCACCATGCACAACACCCATGTACATCAAAAATGTGCCAAAAGATATCATCCATGAAAATGTATCCACCATATGCCAACATGTGCATCTACCAATATGCCAACATGTGCATCTACCAATTATGCCAACCATGTGCATCTACCAATATGCTAAACAAATACCATCCATGAGTGTACCATCATGCATCATTATCAAGCAATTATATCATCCATGCACCAATAATATAAGACTCCCCAATGATGTGCAACATGACTATCAACTCAACTCCCCAACTATATGTCTCAATGTGTAGCCCATCCACATGCAAGATGTATGCACCATGACATCAACATATGCTTCCAATAATACATCATAAGATATACCAGCGATGTACAATGCCATCATCACAAAATGATTAATCCCAACAGATCAAAATCAATCCATACTCTTGGGTTAGTGACATGCACCCAATATTTATTTTTATTATACCATTGTGTCATTTCTCCATGAAACCTTGCAGAAAACAGTGTCAGAACCTGCAATAAGCAATGTTAGACCCTACAATACAGAGTTCTACCATCACATCAAACTCCAAGCCATGTGCATTGCCTTTTTCCCAAGGCTTTACAACATATATGTGGCTTGCTGGACAACAGAGCGCATTTGTACACGACCTATTCAAGGTTAGCATGTGTGTACACTCGACTGTCACCATTATTACCTATATGTGCCTTAGTATATGAAACTTTTGAACTTCCCTTCAATCTTTCATCCTGGTCTGGTTGCTCTGTCTTCTTCACCCACTTTTGTAGATGACCCTTCTCTTCAAAACTTGAGCTCTGAGTATCCATCGTTTCAAAGATGCCTCCATTTCTTACTTCATTCCTTCTTCTAGCAGTGCTATGTGAAGTCCTCATTATGGACTTTCTTCTTGTGTTCCAGCACTCCTGGGATTTGTGGCCAAATCCACTACATCTGTAGCATCTCATGGAGTTATAGTGAACAACGATGTTTCCTACTTGATCACATCTCCAACACCTCATGGTTTTATAGATTCTTCCATTATATATTCTTTCATAAGATCTACACTCAAAATATTTGTGACCATATCCATTACATGAATAACAATACCCATGAAAAACACTTTCATACCTTTGCTTTGGTGTCCCAAGAATAGCTTCTTGATGTCTTCCTTGCTTTGTACTTTTGAAATTTTCTTTGGCTTGTGTAGATGGTTTCTTTGCAACATTATCTTCTTTCTTTGATGGACTTACTTCATGCTTCTTTGAGGTGTTTGCTTCAACATGTGTATCTTCTCCTTTGTATCCAAGACCTGATTTATCACATGATGGTCTTTGACATTCCAAGATCTCATCCAAGATTCGTGAGCTATTCAAGAATTTGTTTAACTTTTCCACCTTCTTTCTAAGATCAAAAATTTCATCTTCTAACTTACAACATGATTCTTCTTTTTCATTTATTTTATTCTTCAATAGTTCCTCTATTCTTTTGGCTTCTTCAATTTGGGTCTTGAGATGGACAATAGTTTCAAAACTTTTGCTAATATCATCTTCTACATTCATATCTTCTTTTCCATCTTTTAGTCTTGTGATCTCTTCTTCCTTTTCTTCTAATTGAGTCTTATTGCTCTCTTCTTGTTCCTTGATCATTTCCTTTAACTTCAAGATGTGCCTTAGACTTATCCTAAGAAACTTCTTAGTGTTATCCGAAATATAATTATAGTCTATATAATAATGATCACTTCTATATCTATATAAACCCTCTTCAATTTCCTTTTGAGGTTTTAATAGATTTCCTTCTATTCTTTTCATGGGATAAATGCCATCAAACTTTACACAAACTATTTTTACATATTCTTCTTCACTTGTAGAGAAAATTCATCATCATCATTATTGCAATCAAGGGCTTTAGAGGGTTCTTTACCTTCATTTGAAGTATCTTCACTTTCTTCCTTTTTGCATCAACACATAATTCTTTT
>JASDQU010108377.1:11975-60634 GCA_032191745.1 Picea mariana
ATCAATATAACAATCAACTTCAATATTTTATTCATGGAGATTTCTTCCTTCATTTAATTGAATTAGTAAGTGCTAGCTGCCAACCATTAGGTGTGCAAGTATCCCAACCATTATTGTCACTGTTATATTATTTTCAATTTATGCAAGTGTGATCCCTTTTGGGTACTAGGGATGTGACAAGTGGTATCAAAGCTTCAATCAAGATTTTTTGTTGTTTTTTTGTTAGGTCTTAAAAATTAAAAGAGAGAAGAATGAAAATCAATTACTATCATTTCACCGATTAGGGTTGAGTTTCAAGAGAAATTTCATATCTTTGTCATTGAAAAGAGAGAGAGATTATAGCTACAATTAAAGGGAAAAGGGTATGTGGATTCCATAAACCTAGAATATTATGGAATCCACATACTCTTTTCCATAGAATATACTAACTAGATCCAAAAACCAAAGACATGAAATATGGTACTACACATATTATAATATATTATCAAGGAAAAAACAAGCTAAATGAAATTTGGACAGTTGAAAAAAAAATTACAAGTTAAATGAGTACATCAATAAAAAATAACATACTAACCTTGCAAGCTCAAAATCCAAGCTATGTAGATCGAGAATTGGATTTGTTCAACCGGTGGATGACGAAAAAAATAAACAGCTCAAACAAAAGCCAAGAACAGTGTCACAACTATAGCAATTGTGTAACAAAGTCTCTTAAAGTCACGTATATATAGATAAAATAGTCAACTAGCCGTTAACACCGACCAATGAGATAGGCAAAATTTTCGTCGCTATTTCCACGAAAGTTAGTCACTATAGCGATGAAAATCCCAACTAGATTTAAATAATATTTTCGTCGATATTGCGATGAACTTTCGTGGCAATAGCGGCAAAAATCCCACCCTGTTTAAAAGAAATATGAAACTAGTTGAAGCGTGGAAAATTTTCGTGGAATAATCCGCCCATATGTAGTTGTGACATTATGCAACTATGAAATTTGCTCAATTTCACCCCGATAACACCAATTCAACCTCTGAAACAACAAATCGTCGTGGTTTGACATTTCTGGAACAGATTTACCAAAAATTAATTCACAAATTGAGAAATTTATCTACTAATCTCGCTCCATCTGTCATGGATTCACTGTAACTTAAAATTCAACCAATTCCAGGTCTGAATATTCTAGAACGGATATTAAATCAATAATATCTCACCACTTGGCTGAATTCCTCAATTTTCCCATGAATTTAACAACAAAAATTGGGGCTTTTCCCAATTCTGCATTGTTTCCTCTAAACTTTACCATGGACGCTCTGTAATTTGAAATTCGACCACTTCGAAATCAATCGTCTATGAAATTTCTCTTCAACTCAACTTGTTCAGCCCATCCAGGCTCAACGATGAAAACTGAAGCTCTGATACCATATTGTAATGAAAACTGAGGTATGCCACATAAATTTTTCAAACTGCATATAATTAAAACATATACACACAAAAATCTTATGGAAATATATATATAAAACATAAACAGAAAAATACATATTGTAAATACACAGATTCATAGGAAAATGACAATAATGTATACATGCAGCATATAAAGGAAATACCCATAAATATATAGTTAGTTATATCCACGCACATGATAAACCCATAAAATTAAACACGTAAATAATAATGCATCACATAAATTTATCACACAATTGACACTTATCTTGGTAATAATGTCACCAACTACATGCAGACATTCCATGAAACTCACAGCCTTAGACCACACTGCTCATCACTCTTAGCAGTGGGTCATCCCCAAGATGGGACTAAACTCCACCTGGGTAAAGAGATTCCTAATCAGGATAATGGTTCATAGAAAACAAGAAAGACTCTGTCACAAGTGCCAACTCAAACTAACAGCCTACAGTCCCTCATTCCCCACATGCCTGCCCCACCCAGGAAGTGTGCCCCTTCTCTTCTCAACAGTCCTTCGACTACCCCAATTTCTTTCTGGGCTTCAGCAATAGGTCGAACAGGAAGTCTCAAAGCCCTATAGCTCTAGTTTATCACCTTCAGGAAATAAATTCCCAACAATTCTCTCACCCAGAGAGGAATTGCTCATGGGCATGACAACCCGCCTCTTCAATATCCCATGGGCCTGACAACTCGCTTCTTCAATCCAGCTCCCAAGCTAACAAGTGTGGCTATGGATACAGGTTCATGTACAATGGCATGAAGGTACGAAGGATAGCTCAATGAGTGTGTGAATGCCCATAGATGATTTACTGGATGACTGAATTATGAAAGGAATGATGGAAAGAATGATCTAAAATGAACTAAGTCCCAACAATATGTATGCATGTCCCCAACTTGACATTTGTCATGTTTTGAGCTACTTTGGCCCACTTGTCCTCATCTTTAGAACTTAGGATAAAATAATTATCCATACTTTATGTTTTAAGAAATATTAATATAATATTCCTTTTTGGCTTAAACTCCCTATCTTAGCCCCTTTTTCCTTAACTTTTAGCCTGCACCATTTCCCTAACTAGTGGAGTTTAGTCCCCCATACTCTTTTATCGTGGTCGGTGTGTGTGCAATGATGTATTTTATATTAATGCTAAGACATATACAAAAGTAGGTGCATTGTCGTTTAACATCTAGTCTCTCTGGCCTAATAATCACAAAACGGGCTCACCAAACTATAAAACACAACATATACACAAAGGCTCCCTGGCCTCAAAATCGCGCAGACTTAATTTGTTGCACACAGTATCCTGGAATGTGCACATTTTCTCATTTTACTCCATTGTACATGCATGCACTATGCCATGAAAGGTGCATACAAAAATGATATCAAGCAACTCACCAGCATAAGTACATTTTCATTTACATTACAATTGGGTTCAGCCTAGAGATATTACAAAGAAGATACTATTGGAAACATTTTTTTCATTGATGTCAAATATAGGGGGATCTTAGAGATGTCCAAGATAAATATGGAAAGATGGAGCTTTTTGAAAGTAGTACTTTTGGAGTTTTAATGATCAGTTTGGATACCCCACCTTTGAAGGGATAGTTACACTACATACCTAGCTCAAATGGGAGCACACATTATATAATTGGAAATATTATTCTGCAACATTTCCAACAATATATGGAATTCACTCTAACTCCCTAAGAATCAGGATATATGATTTGTTCCTTTAGACAACCCATCCATAAAATTGAGGTCTAATCAACTAGTTTTTACAGGTCGACCTTGAAAGTGGGGATAAAATTACTATAAATACATAATATATTTTTTCATTTGTAGAGAAACTAAGAAATAGATCAAGTCTGAGGTGCATTAAATGTTTTGGGGTGTCTTTCTAGGATCTATAGGTGTGCAAGAGAATTCTAAGGGATTTTCTTGAGGTCTTTCTTTTTCTCAAGGTGTGCTATGAAGGAATGAAGGTTTGTGATGCTACTGTATGCACTGTTTTGAAGTTTTGATGTGGACATTAATGGATTTTGTTGTCAGTAGATGTTGTCATGAGTGTTGTTGTCGTCAATTATTACATTCTAGGAATGATGCTATGAGGATTGCTAGGGTTTGAAGGATTGTCTGTGTAATGAATCTTGTACGTGAATTCAAAAGTACTCTTGGTGTCTACACATGTATTATTGAGTCGGTGCTCAGTTGAGGACATTGGTGTCTCCAATAGGTCTGTGCCTACATCTTGTTGAGTTGGTGCTCAATTGAGGAGATTAGTGTCTCTAGTAGGTTGGTGCCTACATATTGCTAAGTTGGTTCTTAGTTAAGGAGATTGGTGTCTCCAGTAGGTTGGTGCCTACAATAATTCTAACAATAGGTTAGTGCATACAGACATTTATAAATAATGTTTATTATTTTATCCTAATTAGGTTTCCATTTTAAACTCTATGGCATTGTCATTTAAGTTGATATGTGATTATTGTTTAGGAGCTAATGAAATATTGACTAATAGTTAAATAAAGTAAAATGGATCTTATACTAATTCACCTCCCCCTCTGAATATAAGCATAAGTTCAACAATACTAGGATTTGGAGCTTGAGAGATACTTCAGAAAGGATACAGTAGGGAAACCATAAAAAAAATGTTAATTTATCATCCTCATCTCTTAGCATAGTTTATGTGCATGTATTATATCTAGGTTGAATACATAGTGATCTATCATATGGTCAGTCTATAACTATAATAAGGTCAATGAGAGGGCCTTCATATCCATAGGAAAGTTTTTTTTTGACAAATATGAATTCATATGAGAAAACATAAAGAGTAAAACGAAAGTTGGAGGAGGTATAAAAGGTATTAAAGAAAGAATACGAGGATAAGGTTATACACAATTAAGAAAGAGACAAATAATAAGAAGAGAAAAGGATTAAAGATGAAAAAGATAGAGAAAATATAAAATAAGAAGAAAAATTAAAAGTAGATGTTGAAAAAATAGGATATGAAGAAGAACATGAATTGAAATTAGAGGAAAAAAAGGATGAGAAATAAATACTGAAAGATGATGAAAAATCCTAATTAGAATATGAATCATAAAATAAAGAAGAAGAAGATAAATATAAACAAGAAAAAATATCAAAATTGGAAAAGGAGCAAGGAGATGCTACACAAAACAAAAGGAACAATAGAGTAGAAATCCATTGATGGAACCCTAAAAAAATAAACATAGTAATTTAACCCACCTCCAAGTAGTTTTATTGACTTGAATATGGAGGATTTAGTCATCCAAAATAAAATCACAATCAAAGTTAAATAAATAAAGGATATAGGTACATAAATAGAGCACATAGCTACACTTGGTAGTTTAGGCAACAACTTATCCCAGGGAGACCAAAATATACCAAACACCACTGAAGATGTTGTTGATTTAGAAATTGTAGCACACGATAAGAGGAGGTGAGATATTGACAAGAATATTCAAAGAAGGAAAGGAATAGACTTAGACAACATAGTACTATACAAAATAGAGGAAAAGGTGATTTACACTAAAAGAGATAGAATGAGTGACCCACTTTCTAATGTCATAGGAATTTCCCATGCTACCATTGTAAAATCCAGATATAAAGTATCATATATTCAGACTTAGAAAATAAAATCTTTTTCATAGAGAATCAAGTCAAATATTATATGTCATCACAAGGTTTGATCACGATTTTTGTAGAACAAGTTTTAAAAAAAAAAAAACAAGTAAATATAAAAACTGAAAAGGGATCCCTACACCAAATATTTCAAATTACACGAGTCAAGTTTGACAACTTCTCATTTTGGAAAGAAAAAAGTGAAAACATCAAGAGAAAAAATAATTCATCAAGCAAATTCAACATAAAAGAGGACACGAGGATCATTGGATAAGGTTTTTGAATCATTGGGACTTCACTCAGTGAACCTGTCACATATCATATGTGTTCATGGAATATTAAAGAATATCACTAATTTCAGTAGATATAATAAACACCTCCCAAAATCCTTTTGTTGAACTACCATCCAAACACATATTTCTAATAAAAGGAACTCTTGTTTTTACTATATACCCCTTTTTATACTCCACAATACCTGTAAACCCTATTATAGCTTGCAACTCCCCCTGCCCCCTCCCTATAATACATAAAAACATATTGACATTAGTTTTCACCATTTTAAACCCCCCTCTATCAATGAGTGTGATAACATATTGGTCAACAAGGTGAGTCCCTTATGTGCTCAACAAGTTTGGAATATATGAAATTGAGAAAGATATACGAGGTTGGGATAAGGTTACATATGAAGCCAAAAAACAAGTGGAATATGAATGAGTGGTGTGTATAAATATTTGGGACTTCATAGAATATATAGCAACCGAAAGTCTATTTCATTCACTTGATCTTCTAAAAATCTTTTACCCAACAAACCAAGTGTTGAATAAATTTTAAGATATAATTCAATAGCATGAGAGAGAAGTGTGTAAAATATTAGCTATGAATAAGGGGTACCTGCATAAATTTCTCACAAAAGGAGAAAGAAGGGTGACTCGGTCAAAATGCGTTTTTCAAAAATTAAACAAATATATTAAAATGTTGAATAAGGAGTTCCCAATTTTAAAGTCTCCTAGAAAACAACATACCTTTTCACATAATGATTTATGTAATATGATTTTTGAAATGTGGGAAAAGTACGACAAGGGTGTATTTAGAGAATTAATCCATAATTCACCTAAGGGTAGTGTCAAATTTGTTATTATAACCAACTTTTGGAAATTGTATAAATAATGGAATTTAGCAAGTTAGAGAAGATTTTTGATAGTATGGTTTTTGAGGTGATATTGTAAGAGAACATTTATAATAATATGATTAATGAACAATCCAATATTTGGCAAAATTGATTTCAACTGAAGGATGTTTTTTAAGCAATTTGAATGATGTGGACTATTCTGCAATTTCATTTTTGTGTAAATGTCTTCTAACATATCTGATATTGTTTGCAAGTTCTCTTGATAAAATAATTATAAAAAAAATCGATGTATTTTGTTTATCCATATTTTGATGTGGGAAAAATGACCCATGCAAACACGAGGGAGGATTTCCCAATGGCAGGTCCTATTTAAACCTACTCTCATTTGGTATGGAAATATTCACTAGTATCAGGGCCCAATTACCGCTAACTAAATGGATTTCTCTTTGAATAGATTTTTTTTCATTTAATATAATCTAAATCCTAAGTACAATCCTAAGCCCGATGGGAGGTCCTAATTAAGCCTACTCTCATTTGGTATGGAAATCACCACTAGTATGAGGGAATAATTATTTCTAACTAAATGGGTTTCTCTTCGAATAGAAAAGTTTTTTATTTAATATAATCTAAATCCTAAATTCAATCCTAATATACTATGAAAATGTAGTCCTATTATAACTTCTAACTACTCATACTCTAACAATAATGAAAATCAATTGCAGACATATAGTTTTACTTATGGAAATAAAATCAATTCACATTTGTTAATAAGAAACCATACTTATAGAATATCCATTTGAACATATATGAAATTTAATATGTACCTACAATCGAATTCATAATCCATTGATAATTATTTCCTACCAAACCAATTGACAAAAATGACAAATTTCTTATATATAGAGAAAAAAATCAATCAAACATAGTGCACAATTGCATGAATAGACCATGAATAACGTACCCTTTTATTCAATATTTAGAAAACATTCCTCATATATAGGTACAAGGAAAATCTAGTGACTTTCAAATCCATCCTCAGGATTGATAAAAATATACAAGACCCAATTATGGGTTCTCGAGACCCCCTTTGACTGAGGGAGAAATTGAATTTATAATTTCTCAATCACTGCCCCTAAAACTGTTTCTCATTTGGATCATTCACCTCCTCTCTTTCCCTTGTAGTTAAATCCATTCCTCTCTTGTAATATTTATGTCCTTAGCAATCATGTCAAAATGTGAACATAGTTGATCTAGGAGGATACAAGAATGCTCATAGAGGTCTAGAAAGATCTGGAACATCCATAGAGTTATAGAATGGTTCAGTAATAAAATTATCAAAGTTAAACCATCTCAAAGTCTCTCAAAATATCCATCAACTCGTAGAGATTGACGATATCTTTCCAATGACACAAATTTCTCCTCAAACAGAGTTCATATGCAAACGTTATGAGCGGTCAAAGTCTAAGAAAAAAATGGAAAAAAATTAAAGGTCAAGTCAAAGGGTCATGTCAGCATGATAGGTGATGACATCGGTAGGGTGACAAGTGTCACCACTTCAAGGGTTACACATGGTACATGATTAATGGTAGCTGACTAGGAAAGGTACAACAAGTGGTTCAATCACAAGTTTACAATTGGCGCAAAAGTGGTCCACTCCTATGACGAGGCATGGCAAGGATGAGCTAATGAGAGGCTTCCACATGGAGACCTCCAATTGGCCTATAATGGCATGTTTTACTAAAAATTATGGATTCGACGAGGATCAAACCCACAACCTCCATAACCTCCCAAATATTTACACCAAGATCTATCACCAATATGCCATGCATTTGCTACTGAATATCATATGGTTGAAAAACTATTTAGATTTCCATTAATGTTCAATTAGGAGGAAAAATATTCAAGGGCCTAAGCCCTCAACCCTATCCCTTGATTCATTGGATGTCATATAGCCCACATCTATTATCACACAGGGGTTGCAACAAATATGTTATTTTTAACATGTGGTTTTAATCATATGACAAATTGCTCAACAAAAAGTACAGGAATATATGGTATTTGGTGGGGATTGAACCCCCTACTTACTATATAATAACCCCACAACTTAACCAACAAGATATACATACATCTTGTTAAAACAAACCATCTTCCTTATAGTTAAAGAATGCCACAAAATTCAGCCATTGGTTGGGGACCCACGCTCTATTTAATGGGTGCGTAGACCAACGAATGAAGACACTAATGAATGCAAAGTTTAGTCTCGTAAATCTTTCCCAAGCGTACCTAAATTGTGAGGCTACACCGTAAATCATGACAAATGGTACCTTGACGAAATTTCAATAATTTTATACTCATTTTGCACGATTTTTCTTCACCAATCCAACGGTGCACTTTGTTTCTACATTTGAGCAACACATAGAAAGGTCATTGTAAAAAGAAATTCTTTTAGTATTAATAAAGAAAGTGTTTATTAGAAGCAGATCCGGAGAGGTATCCCAAATCGGGTGAACTCCGCATTTTTCCAACTTGTGTATGTGATTTCATTATTGTTGTTCATTTCAAGCTCAATTATTTTGCAAGTGATTTTACCCTTAAAGTGGATTTGGGTAGATAAGTTCTTCACATGTAATTTGCATATAGTCAAGCGATCATTTTATTTTGAATATAAAGTACATTTTTTTATGTATTAAAAGATTAATAAGCATCTAAGGATTTTATGGATTAAGTTGGCATCAAAGAAGGTTTGACAAGTGTTTGCAAGTGAATTCTTATAAGAGCCAAACTCAAACATGGTAAAGGAAAACTTGGAATTATAAGTCCGAAATTAGAAAAATATTTCAAATACATAAGATGGCTTCTAAAAAAGGAGAAGAACAAGATCAATCCATGAGTCATGAAAATATCATAGTTATACTTCAATCATTGAAATAAATAATATATGAGTTGGAATGAAGAATTCAAATTTCTGTAATTGGTGAATCTTCGGTAAAAGGAGAAGGAGGAGGTGAAGGTGGTGGACCTTAAAAACAACCTTCACCATCCTCCTCCTCATCATCCTTAGTTTCTTCTGAAGTGAGTAGACAATCTTCTCATCGAAAGAAGTCTTATAAAAATTTTGAGCATAATCTGCCATTACTAAAATTGGATGTTAAGTTGAAATTTCCAACATGTGATGGAGAATTGAATGTCGGGAAATTGCACAACTGCATCAAGTAGATATAGGTATATTGCATGGTTCAAAATATTTTGGATGAGGCTGTAAGGATATAGTTAGCTACTCTTAGACTAAGTGGAAATTCCTTAATATGGTGGGAGAGTAAGATGCAAGTTGATATTTTTCAAAAAGGTAAAGTAATCTCTTCCTAGGATAAGTTTACTAAGGATATAAGGAAACAATTTTATCCACTGGCACATACAAAAATGACAATGATAGAGTGGAAACATCTAAGACATGGTAAAGGCCAAAACATTCAGAAATATACACATGAATTTAGAAAGAAAGCATTATCACTAGCAATTTTGTTGTATACTCATGAAACTCTTATGAAGTATATTGGTGTCATGCACTCATATCTTCTTCACACTATTCTAATGTTTAGCCCTACTAGCATTGATAAGGTTCCAATACAAGCTACACATATAGAGGCTAGTAAGGGTAAGCATGCAAGCAAAGATAAGAATCCATTCAAGTTCGAGAAAAAACCAAAAGGTAAATGGAAGAGTAAGAAATCAACCACAGTGAAGCAAGATGAGGGAAGACCTACATGTTACCACAGTAAGAAAAAGAGAATGCCTACATGTTACCACAGTAAGAAAAAGAGACATGAGGAATCACAGTGTTGGAAGCTACATACATAATTATGACCAAGGAAATTAAAGGAAAAAGGGAATCAAAATCCTATTACATCAGCTCATCAAGATATAGGGTCATATTACAGAGATGAATATAATATCATGGACATAGGAAGAAAATGTATATCAACTATCAATTCAAATTCTTCAGTTCAATCTACCAAAGTGGAAAGTGATACTGATCAAAATAAGAGAAGTGGGATTTTTCATGTCAGAGTGATAGTCAAGCATACCGAGGTAGATACTTTATTTGATAGTGGACCTCAAGTTAATTTAAAATCTAAAGCGATTGTTAAGAAGTTGGGTTTGAAGACGACACCTAACAAAAATCCATATCCATTAGGTTGGGTGTGTGATGATGAAAATTTGCAGGTAACAAAACAATGGAAGATTATATTTTCAATAACAATTAATTACTTTGATGAAGTCTAGTTAGATGTTGTGCATCTTGACATTTGCAACATTGTCTTCGGAATACCATATCTATTTGACATAAAGGTTCTATTCTAGCAAGAAGAGAATACATGTAATATTTTCAAGGATGAGGTTGAATATATTCTTAGGTTTCATCACATCAAAACCAATGTTTCTTTAGTGAGAACATGGAAAATGAAGAGACTCATGAGCACAAGTAAATATTTTGTTCTTATGATAATGAAACAGAAAAAAGAAGACATAACAAATACTTTTTCAGGTTGTGATCCAAATCACAAGAAATAGTTGATCAACATCATATCTAATTATGATGAGTTATTCCAGGAACCTACATGTTCCCACAGTAAGAAAAAGAGACATGAGGAATCATAGTGTTGGAAGCTACATCCATAATTACGACCAAGGGAATTCAAGGAAAAAGGGAATCAAAATCCTATTACATCAACCCATCAAGATATAGGATCATATTCCAGACATGAATATAAGATCATGGTCATAGGAAGAAAATGTATATGAGCTACTCACTCAAATTCTTCAGATCAATCTCCCAAAGTGGAAAGTGATATTGATCAAAAGAAGAGAAGTGATATTTTTCATGTCAGAATGATAGTCAAGCATACCAAGGTAGATACTTTATTTGATAGTGGACCTCAAGTCAATTTCATATCTGAAGTGATTTTTAAGAAGTTGGGTTTGAAGATGACACCTAACAAAAATCCATATCCATTAGGTTGGGTGTGTGATGAAGAAAAGTTGCAGGTAACAAAACAATGAAAGATTATATTTTCAATAAACATTAATTACTTTGATCAAGTCTAGTTAGATGTTTTGCCTCTTGACATTTGCAACATTGTCTTAGGAAGACCATATCTATTTGAAAGAAAGGTTCTATTCTACCAAGAAGAGAATACATATCATATTTTCAAGGATGACTTTGAATATATTCTTAGATATCATCACATCAAAACTAATGTTTCTTTAGTGAGAACATGGAAAATGAAGAGACTCATGAGCACAAGTAAATATTTTGTTATTATGATAGTGAAAAAAAAAGACATAACAAATGCTTTGTCAGGTTGTGATCCAAATCACAAGAAAGAGTTGATAAACATCATATCTAATTATGATGAGTTATTCTAGGAACCTACAATGTTTCCTCCAAAAAGAGAGATTGAACATGAAATATATTTGCAACAAGTTTATCCTCTTCCAAAAATTGGAATGTACAGGTCATCAGTAGTCGAGAATGCAAAAATAAAAGAGAAATTCTAGGAGTTGCTCGATAAAGGAATAATTAGACCAAGATCATTTGTGTGTGGTTCTCCTATTGTATTATTTCTAAAGAAATATGTCACATGGAGGATGTGCATTGATTTTAGATCCCTAAACAACATTACGGTAAAGCAACGTTCTCCTCTTCCCATAATTGATGATCTATTAGATTAGTTAAAATAAATAGCGTATTTCACTAAGTTGGATCTGAGAAGTGATTACCATAAGATCATAATTGCAAAAGGTGAAATATGGAAAACTACTTTCAAGACCAAGAAAGGCTTGTTCGAATGGTTGGTTATGTCATTTGGGATATGCAACACATCAACAACATTTATGAGAGTTATGAATGATGTGTTCCAACCATACATAGATGATTTTATTATTGTCCATCTGGACGATATATTGATATTTAGTCAAAGATGGGAAGATCATATAAAGCATGTCAATATAGTCTTTGAACTCTTGAAGAAGGAGAATATGTATATAAAGTTATCTAAATGTGTATTTGGAAAAAATTCTCTTGTATATTTAGGATACATTGTAGGGAATGGTCAACTAAAGATAGATCTCGCAAAACTAGAAGTCATTGTAAAATGGCCCAAGACAACTACTGCCACTAAAGTCAGGAGATTATTATGAGAAGTACAGTACTGGAGAAAAAGCATGGCTAATTTCTCATACATAACAACACATATACATGCACTAACAAGTGTTAAGCAGGTCTTTCAATGGGGAGGAAAGAAACATAAATTGTCTAAGACATTGAAGGAAAAGATAAGCATCCCACCACTTTTGGATCTTCCATACCTTCAAAAACCATTTGAAATTCATAACAATGAAAGAGGATATTCCATGGGTGCAATCTTGATGCAACAAGGTGAACCTATATTCTATCATAATGAGACTTTCACTCAAACTATGATTAACTATCCAACATATGATAAAGAATTGTATGTGTTGGTACAAAGTGTAAAGAAATGGAAGCATTACTTAATGGGAAATGAGATAATAATTCATACCGATCATTAGACATTATAGTATTTACAGTCACATACCAAGCTACAACAACCACGACACTTCAGGTGGACATGTTTTTTACAATAGTTTCATTTGGTAATCAAGTATAACAAGGGTATTCATAGCAAGGTTGCATATATGTTGTCAAGATCAATAATTCATGCATCTACAATACTCAGGTATAATCCTTTAGCACATGAAATTCATACAGAAAAATATGCTAGGGATGATGGTTTTAAAGAAGCATATGATTATTTAACTCATGACAATCAATAGTCATATTATTATATGCATGAAAATTTGTTATATCATCTTGGAAAATTATGTATACCAAGAGATGAAAGAGTAGGTGTAATAAAAGAAGCTCATACATCTCTCGTCTCTAGTCATTTATGGGTTGGTAATACAGTAGTGCAGTTACAAAGGAGCCGTTATTGGCCTTGGATGAATGGGATTGTTTCCAAGTATATTAAAGGGTGTTTTATGTGTGCCACAAGTAAACCTAGCAACATAAATCTAGTATTATATACACCAATTCCAGAACCTTCTCAACCATGGGAAATTTTCTAAGATAGGTCATGATTATCTATATGTCGTAGTGGACATATTCAACAAGATGTGTATTCTAATGCCATGAAAGAAACAAGTCATAGTTGAATATACAACGTAGATGTTCTTAGCTAATGTATGGGTTCATTTGGGACTTCCTACATCTATATTATCGTATCAAGACTCTTGATTTTTAGGAAAGTTTTGGTCTTATTTATGGGAGATAATGAACACTAAATTGAAGAAGAGAAAATTTTCATCTGTAGAAAGATCGAAAAATAGAGGTGCTGAATAGAACAATGGTACATCTACTTCGAGGATACTGTAACAAACATCCTAAATTATGGGATGAACAATTACCTTATATACAACATGCCTACAATCATTACATGCATTCATCTACTCAGAAAAATCATTTTCAAGTATGTTTCGAGTACTTTCCCAAGACACCCATGGAATTTGTTTCTGGATAAGTAGGTAAAGAACATGGAAAGGATGATATGGATAAAGCTAAAAGGTTCATTCAAAAGATTCATCAAGTACATCAAGTAGTACAGGAACAATTTGAGAAGAGCCAATCCAAGTACAATGAAAGGAATGAAAAACATCAGATTGATCATCAGTTTGAAGTCGATGATAAAGTATGGTTACATATCAGAAAAATATGGACTGAAAGGTGAAGGTAAAACGTTAATACCAAACCGATATGGCACATTCAAAATCTTGAAAAATATTGGTATTGATGTAGTTTGTTTAGATATACTAGCCTACATGAAAAGTATTCAATGGTAAATGTTAAGAATTTGAATCTTTATGAGCCTCCTATGATTATGGATGAATACGAAAGTATTCAGGTTCCAATAGTTGATGATTTTTCTTCAGAATATTTGGGTGAGGTACATGAATATGTCATTCTCAATAGAATAATTAGAGATTCACAACGAGGTGATGTGTAATATATTCAAGTTGTCCTTAAATGGGTAAAACCAAGTAAATAAAAATGGATGGAAATATGAAGGGTGAGGGAACTCTACCCTCACTTATTTGTTGAGTAATAAAAAAAACTGGTGGTCCAAAAGTCTTCCAATGGGGAGGAATGATCCAAAAGGATCCGAGAATGCTCACAAAGGTCTATAAAGATTCATAACATCCACGTAGGTCCAAAATGGTTCAGTAATGCTAAAATTTAAACTATCCCAAATTCTCTCAAACACACCATCAATGCATAGATCTCGGTGATATCTTTCCAACGATGCAAATTTTGTATCAAACGGAGTTTGTATGCAAAGGTTATGAATGATAAAAGTTCAATACAAACATGGAAAAAAGTCAAAGGTCAAGTCAAAGGGTGACATCAACATGATAGGTGATGATGCCAAAATGGTGACACATGTCACCACTACAAGGGTGACATGTGGCACATGATTATTGGCAACTAATTGAGAATGGTACAACATAAGTGGTTCAATCACAGGCTAACAAGTGGCATACAAGTGGTCCACTCCTATGATGACACGTGGCAAGGATGAGCCAATGAGATTACGCCACATGGAGACCTCCCATTTGTCTATAATGACATGGTTTTATTAAATGTTATAGAGTCAATAGGGGTCGAAGCCATGCCCTTTGCAACCTCCCAAATATTTACACCAAGATCTATCACTAATACACCATGCCTTTGTTACTTAACATCATATGATTTCAAAACTATTTAAATTTGTATTAAAGTTCGATTGGGTGGAAAAAGGGTCCAAGGCCTAGGCCCTCGATCCTATCTTGTGGTTCATTAGATGCCATATAACCAACAACTATTATTGTGTGGGGGTTGCAACAGATATGTTTTTTTTAACATATAGTTTTAACCATATGACAAACTTCTCAACAAAAAGAACGAGAATATATGATAGTCGTTGGGGCTTAAACTGCCAACATACTATATATTAACCCCATGAGTTATCCAACAAGCTATACATATGGATTTTTAAAACAAATTGCCTGCCATATAGTTAAATCATGCCATGAAATTGAGGTAGCGGTTAGGGGCCCATGCCCTATCTAACGGGTGGACAGACTGATAATTGAATAAACTAATGAATGTATAGTTTATTCTCATAAATCATGCTCTATGGTACCTAATTTGTGAGGCTACATCGTAAAGCATGCCAAATGGTACTTTGAAGGAATTTCAAGAATTTTATACTCATTTTGCATGATTTTTCCATGAATCCAACGATGCACTCTGTTTCTGCATTTGAACAACATGTAAAATGTTCATTGTAAAATACAAGTATTTGAACATTAATAAAGAAGGTATCTATTGGAATCAGACACAAAGTGGTAGTCCAAATTTGGTGAACTCTTCTTTTTTCCAACTCGGGTATGTGATTTCATTATTCTTGTTCATTTCAAGCTCAATTATTTTGCTAGTCATTTTATCATTAAAGTGGATTTGGTTAGATAAGTTATTCACATGTAATTTGCATACAATCAAGCAATCATTTTATTTCGAAGATCAAGTAGATGTTTTATGTATTAAAATATTAATAAGCATCTAAGGATTTTTCAGATCGATAGTCAAACGAAAATGATGAATATATATAAATTCAATTATATTTGAGTAAAACATGGGACAACAACGGAGGTATAAATTCATTAAAATGTGATAATTTTTTAAGGTCAATCAACAAATAAAAACCATTTTATATAATTATTCAAGTTTTGAACTTTCCAACGAGCTCTTGTTTTCTCTATTTGGCCATCAAAAACTTGAGTTATGGACTATGAAAACATCCATATCTAATATCCAAGAAAATCATGCCTCCTCTTTTCTCATTTTTTGGCATTTTTGTTGT
This sequence comes from Picea mariana, assembly GCA_032191745.1. Classification (NCBI taxonomy): domain Eukaryota; kingdom Viridiplantae; phylum Streptophyta; class Pinopsida; order Pinales; family Pinaceae; genus Picea; species Picea mariana. The sequence continues at coordinate 28,180 of JASDQU010108377.1, forward strand.
CAATTTGGAAAAAAAAAATCTTTCATCATGTTTATCACACTTCTATTTTTCTGACGAGCCATTTCTTTCTCAATTTTCCACTTAAAAATCAAGGTATGGCTCTCGAAAACAAGTGCTCAACAACCGTTGATATTCCCTCTAAGTAAATCTTGACCGTTCATCTTACATGTTTAATGTTTTATATCACATGCATTGTAGAAGGTGATTGCAATGGGTTTAAAATGTTTTTCCTCCCATGATAATTTGTGTGTGTAGTTACGGGAGGTATGGAATGTTAAGAGGAATTAATGTTTTGTTCATACTTGAATATAGAAAATAATAAATAAAAATAGGAAAACCAAATAAAATAAAATAAATAAAAATACTTGTACTTGAAAATAATGTTAGAAAAAATAACAAAAAATCAAGAAATAATCAAAATAAAAAAAAAATCCAAAATCCTGAAAATTCGATATTCGAAAATCTTGATGGTCGGGCTCTGAAGCATGGTATATACATGATGGTCAAAACCATGATATGGTAAAGACCCATTATGAAAACTCGATGAGGTGAAATCCAATGAAGTAAAAGTTAATGGAGAAAAAACTGATGGCATAAAGTTTGATGGTTTAAGGCTCCGATGGTCGGGGAATTCAAAACGTCATACACAAGTTGTACATGTAAAATTCCTGATGAGGTGAAAGATGATGAGGAGAAACTCGATTGATAAAATCCAAATGTGTGAAAATTCGATGGTAGCAAGCCCGATGGTTGCGATTAGGGATCTTGGGAAAATTAAAATGTTGGTCCTAATGTGAACCTCGATGGTGAAAATCTCGATGGGAAATTCCCCTATGGGTAATAATATTTTTACTAAAATTAAAATGTCATCCCTAATATGAATCACGATGGTGAATTCCATTATGGGTAAATTCTCGGTGGGTAATAATCTTTTGCTAATGTGAATCCCAATGTCTAATGGCCAGATGAGTTAAATCAAGAATAAAATATAAATATAAAATTCATAAAATATAAATATAAATATAAATAAAATATAAATATGAATAATTAAAAAAATGAAATAATAAAAAATATATCGAAAAAAAAAAACATAATAAAATACAAACTTTGGGATTTCACGAAAATTGCATGATGTGTAAAGTTGGGTTGGGAAATTTACCATGAATAACATAAAAATAAAATACAGATTTGGAATAGAAATAAAATAAAATAAAATGTACATGCTGATATAGACAAAAGAAAATACGGATGGGTAAAATGGGGTTGATTAAAGGAAATTCATATATTGATCAAGGTTCTCATTATGAATCAAGGTTCCAACTATAGATCAAGGTTCTAACAGTGGATCAAGATTTCGACAGTGGATCAAGGTTCCACACCTAGAAATCCTAGAATTATAAATGACATATTATGAGAATTTCACAAGTATAGACTAAAATTAATGTGACAATTAAATAAAAATCTCCGAGCCATATATCAAAAATTTAATGATTGCTAAGACAAATGATATTAAACTCCTAATAAATAAAAAAATTAGAATTACAATTGAAATCAGGGTTCCAGGTAAGATAAGTGGGATGAAAAAGATGGGTAATGTGACTTCAAGGTTCCATCAATGGAGGTCATGATCCCATATTTGGCATCCATATTGGAAATAATAATACTTGTATGATGAAAAATTCAGATGTCCATATTCTGAATGTTGGAGTCAATGATGATCAAAATCTATATGATTTTGGTCAAGATAAATAAGATTAAGGGTTTCCTATAGTCATGCATTTCAAATTTGAAGTGGGAAGATAAATAAATTTGGGGTTTCCCAAGGAAAAAATTGATGTTTCCATGGTTTGGAAAAGAGTTCCAAAGATGATATATTGTGTAGAAACTTGAGTTTCATCTCCTGTGTTTTCCTTCTTTTATTCCACCTGAGTCTTGGAACAATTTGAGTCAATGGAATGCTACCAAGGTTTGATAAACAAGGAGAAACTATGTATTATAGAGGTCATCCTAGGATACTCATACTTGACCTTAGAATGCCTTAATATCATGATCACACTTGTAAAACCAACCTTGAATTCCTTTTCTCATCCATACCATCTATTGGTATCTTCTTGTTTTGACTCAACTTTGGTAACTCTTCGATCAAATTTGAGAAAAAATGTGCCTTCATGAACACCACTTCAAACCAAGGGACAAGATAAGGCATGAAATCATCATAGAAAAATAAAATTTTAAATATCAATCAAACATTAGATAAAAAGAGTCAATAAACATGATCAATGTCTAGAAGAGTTAAAAAATATTATTTACAAGGAGCATGTCAACAGATAGGAGCATTGAAGAATATAACAAATATACAACAACAAAGATATATTGAGCGATGAAAACCTCAAAATAAACAATCTGAACCCCTAACCCCCTAGCTAGTCAAAGGATATATAATATACTCATAATAGTTATATTAGGAGTTTGGTGGGGGGCCTTTCCTTTTACTTATAAAATAAAAATTAAAGGGGGGATGTTGTGGATACAACACCATCTTAAAATAATTTTTTTATGTTAGTTTATATTTCTATTATGTAACTTTATATTGTGCAAATTCAGTGATTTCTATAGAACTATTACTTAAAATCAATTAATTAATAAGTATTTTTCTATTGTTATGAGAGTTAACTTTTAGGACAATGTTTTTTTTATTTAAAAAATTCATTGACTAGAATTTCCACTTTCCTATTTATTGATATTTTAAAAAATAAAACTAAAATATAATAATGCATTTAAATCTCATAGAAAGGTTGTTGGGCCATTAATCTAGAGGGTTATTACATTCCAAATAGAGGATATTCTAATTGGGATTCCTTAATGAGATTAACCCCTAGTGTTCATTCCTGACATTCATTCATGTCAACATACTCTTCTTTTGAGGAGAAAATTTTATGCATTCATGAAGTTTGTAGACATCACCACATCCCATCCACAGGTTAGATCCTATACTTTCTTTTTCACCATTTCCAACCCATCATACTAGCCATTTCCTAATTAGTGGCAAGGTTTGTATAATGTATTTCCAAACTATTGGATCACTATGGATACTCTTAGAAGTCTTTGTATCCACTATTAAATTGTAGTAGGCTCAATGTAGTTTTGGGACACCACCAAACTCAATATCCCCTTATTGGATATTAGTCCTTATTAGATGTAACATCCTAGCTCTAACCCTTATGAACTATAATGTATTATGTAATTGTAACTTAGGCTGGTGAGCTGGTAAAGTCAAAAAGGGGAAAGAGTGCCTAGGAAATGTAATACATCATATACATTAATAAAAATACATTGTTCGATGCAAGACATACAAGGACAAAACAGATAGGGGGTTATGATGCCATGAGAGAGGGGGCTAAGTCTTTTTATTATTATTGTATCCAGCCATGATTGATTTTATGGGAAAAAAAGGGTTACATGAGATTCTTGTGAGGTAGGCCATGTGGCTCTTGTCTACGTGTAATTTAAACATCCCTTGGGGATTGTTTGGGTCTTCTCCATCTTTTCTCCCCTTGTTCTACTTCTTCATTTTTCCTCACTCATTCAAGATAATTTGTTTTCTCTTGGTTTGAGCATGGATACAAATGACTACATGACGGTGGATACCTGACCTTTGGAATCTAAAACTAATATTCTTATTTTTTTTCCAAAGCCTCTTTGGGAACAAAATACAAGCCATTGTACAAAAATGGAATTTTCGTCAATATTGACTTGACTAGGATAAGTTCCCCTCCCTTGTATAAGCATATATTAAATCATAATTAAATTCCCATTTCTACTTTGTCTATTAACCACTTACAAGAATCGATCGCATAATAAGTGGGATTCATGTAGAAAACCAAATATTTAAACCCTACTTGGAAGTCAATCTATTGGAAAGGAAGTAACTATGTCATAATTCTAACTTGGTCATCATGGACCCCATAAAATAAAACATACGATTTCTACACATTGACCCTCATCCCAGTTGCTATATGATAGATATATAATATTTGTTCTAATTTACTTTCATTTATTTTTTATCCATCACAAAATAATAACACATTATCAATAAAAATAAAATATGTAAAATATAAATATCTTCCCAACCTTATACATTTAAGATATCTACATCTTCTTACCTTTAGTAAAACTCTACTCAAACATCTTAAGGGTTTGTGAATATTTGAATCTGGGCCATTTATTAGGACTACAAAAGACATTGAGGTCAAACATATCATTATCCTATTTATAAAGTGAGTTCAAAATCCAATGTGAATCAACATGACCCTAAAATACATATTGCTTTCCAATAATATTTTTATGACCTAGAAATCACTCATATAAATATACAAGTGATCACAAGAAGAATCATCAATACAACATAGCAAGGTGTCATTCCATAGAAATAATACACCACCCTCACAAGAGAAACACAAATATAGAAACTTGGTTTTTAATGCATTAATGTGACATGACAATATGGTGTTTGCATGATATGGATGGGAATATGCTAGTGTTCCTTTGAAAGCTACAAAAACAATCCCAAAGTGAAATCTCAACCACACTCGATGCAATAAATAATAAATCTCCCATCAAGAGTACTTCAAGGATGAGGTACCATGCATCATCTAGCTCCATACCTATTGAAGGATAGTACTTTAGTGGTTCCATGTCTCTTTAATGCATGGAGAACCACAATCTAAGGTGAACCATTCACACTTGGAACTAGATTTAATGGATCTTGAAGTTTGGATATAAATAAGAGTCGTGGAGAAACATTTAAATAAGAGAACACCAAGCAGGGTTATGCCACCTAAATTGTAACATCCAGCTCATGCGTGCACTGAGTGGACTTATTCTTTGAGGACACTTGTGTGCAAGTGATCTGGTTCTTTATATGATTGGTTCATTTGATTATGATTATGAGATATTGTGGATTTGATCATATGTTATTTTTTTTGTATTTGCATCAACATGTGATTTGACTGGGTTCACCTGATTCTGTAGGACTCTGGACATTGGATGTTGAGGCATCAATGAAACCCCTTGGACTCCAGATCGAGTCAGGGAGTGGACTGTTAAGGTTTAAATGTTATTGATGTGACATATGTACATATGATTAGATATTATGATGTTGATTGTTATTGTTGACATGATTTGTTGATGGATGCAGGATGATGATAGGTTTTCGAACAAACTCACATTTAGAGTAAAGGGATCATGCACAAAAACCAAGGACATTGAGGGAGAGGTGTGGCAGTAGCCCTACCATAGCTTACTAGCACTCTCAACATGGTGTGAACTGTAGGTTAACAATTACCTAGTTCGATAAGACCCACGATGTCGTGAGGGAAGAATATGACAGTCGCTCATGATGATTCTAAGGGGAACGCAATAAGGCAGGTTCATTATTCCTTAGAGGCCCTTAGTCTCCCATAAGATCACCTAGCAGAGTATTGACTCCAGGGGTTTGACATCTACCAAATTCAATCAAGAGGTGATTGGCACCCTTGGAGAACATAGTGTGTGTAACATACCCAACCACCCACAAGTCAGGGTATGCTACCTTCAAGCCCACCCTTGGACTTTGTACTCTTACTAGTACCTTCTTTCTTTAATAAGGATGCAAAGATAAAAAATTTAACGACATGCACAACAATATCCAGCAAGCATGCATAATCTAAGATTCAGTTAAACAATAATTAAAATAGACAATGGAATACATTCATACACAGATAATAATATAAAAAAAAGAGCACTTATCTTTATAAAAAGGTGACACCAGCTGGCTACAGACCAAGGATGTTCCACCCAACCGTAGACACCCTTGCTCCAAATCTCAACAATAGTGTCACCCCCAAGCCAGGGCTACGAATCCATAAGGATGGTTCTAGAGTGTACTTGGGTTCCCAAACCAGTCATCTCTCAAGCTCTCACATGTTTCCAAACATCCACAACAATCCAAGTACCCAACTCTCTTTCACCCAGCCTGTACCACCCAAGAGAATGGACCTCCACCCTTCTCTACCACGTAGTCCCTAAGGAAGTCCTTCTCCTTTTTCTAGGGACTCAAGCATAGATGGTCCAGAATCTTAATGTTGGAACTCTCAGGACTCGCTGTTGTGAGAAAAACAGGGCATAGACCAATGCATCTTAGACATGCAGGCCCCAAGTCATGGTTGGATTGCACCAGTGACCACTACAACCAACTATCCCATGGATAATCTTCAGTAGTTCCTTTCCCTTTACCAAGCCAAGATGCGGACAAGGATGGATCAATGAATGGGTGAGTGAGTGCATGAAAGTGCGTGAGGGAAATGAATGAATGTACAGGAAAATCAGTGAACAGGCCATCAATCAAACCCCCCCATCAGAGAAGAGGAGGGTTTACGTAACTTCGTGGGGAATCAAGAACCTCTTTTCCTTCCACAGGAAGCTCACGTAATCGATCCCCTCCCTTAGGAAAAAAGGGTAATTAACATAGGAATAAACACTTAGCCCCTTAAGCCCCCTCTCTTATAGAATCATGGCCCCCTATAAATCTAGTCCTTGTCTATCTAGCAACCAGCCATGTATTTATTACTAAAATGATAGAAAACATAACATGTCTTGGGCACACTGGAATTTTAATAATTGTTTGGGTACCCTGGCCTCTCAACATTGTAACAATACATTATTTAAAATGGGGTTCCAAAACCTAGGGTGTTACATCCCCTTGCCCTTATTTGGGCACTGTCCTCAATGCATATACAAAATAGAGATCAAAATATCAAATTTATTCAAAAATATGTCGGTACTCTACTTGCATGGAATATTCATGCTCCCAGGTAGCATCTTCAGGACCGTAGCAGGTCCACTGAGCTTTTACCAACACTATAACTCGATTTTCGAGCATTTTGACTTTTCTGTCCAATACCCGCACTGGCTGAACCTGAAAATTTCCCTCTGTCTCTACCTGAATTAGATGCCAATCAATAACATGGTTAGGGTCATGTACATATTTCTTTAGTAAAGATACATGAAATACATTATGCACATTCATGTAAGAAGGTAATGCAATCATGTATGCAACCGGCCCTATTTTGTCCAATATTTCAAATGGACCACAGAATTTAGCTACCAGCTTTGTACAACTACCCAATTTCAAAGAGCTTTTCTTGGGATTCACTTTCAAAAGTACATGCTCCCCTACTTTAAATTCTCTAGATGTCTTATTCTTGTCTGCATAAACTTTCTATCTATACTGAGTTGCCTTTAAATTTTGTGTGATCTTAACCAGCTGGTCTTCCATGTCCTTGAACAATGTTGGCCCAAGTACCTCTCTATGTGTTGGGTTGTCCGATCTTACTGGAGTATCACATTTCCTACCATACATGGATTCAAATGGGATCATTATTAATGAAGCTTGATACCTACTATTATATGCAAACTCAACCAAGTCAAAGTAATCTTTCCACTTAGATGGCTTATCCATCACATACATTCTCAACATATCTTCAATTATTCGATTGGCTCTCTTTGTTTTCTCATCTATTCGGGGATGATATGTTGTGATAAATTTTAGATTTGTGCCAAATAATTTAAACAATATCCTCCATAAATTAGAGTTAAACTTTGTATCTCTATATGAGACGTTTGTCCTAGGTATCTCATGCAACCTAGCAATTTCCTTCATGAAATTTTTTGCAATATTAGTCATTGTATGCGTTGTCTTCATAGGCACAAAATGAGTAGCCTTTGTTAATTTGTCAACCACGACCATGATTGAATCATGTTTCTTATTCATTCTGGGTAATCTTGTGATTAAATCCATGGTGATCACTTCACATTTCTTCTCTGGGATTGGAAATGGATGCAACAAACCCGCTGGGTGCCTATGCTCAAAATTCACCTTCTGACATTCCATACATCGAGCGATGTAATCAACAACATCCTTCTTCAGTCCCGGCCAAAAGAAATGGATTCTTACTGCTGTAATTGTTTTCTGGTAACCGGGATGTCCAACATAAGGAACATCATGCATTTCCTTCAGTACAAAATTCATTAGTTCTCCGGATCTAGGAACATAGATTCTATTTTTATGCATGAGTAATATGTATTCCCTTATCTCATACTCCTTTATTTTCTGTTGTACATTTCCTTGCTGTAAGTTTTTCTTTACATGTAGGTAATGTTGATCTATATCAAGACCATATAAAATTCTTCTCTTCAATTCTGACTGATGCATACTGATAGCGGTAGCATTCATGAGATTCATTGTTCTATTAAGCGCATCGACAACTTTATTCTCCTTTCCTTTGATATGCTTGATATCGAAGTCATATTCACTTAAAAATTCCAACCATATTGTTTGCCTGGAATTCAAGGTTTGTTGTTCAAAAATATACTTCAGGACAATGTGGTATATCCTTAATTCAAATTTCATCCCCATGAGATAATTCATCCACATCCTCAAGGCGTGAACAATGGAAGCAAGTTCCAAGTCATGCGTGGCATAGTTCCTCTTATGTTCCTTAAGATTTCTGAACTCATATCCAATGCCATGTCCATTTTGCATGAGGACTCCCCCAAGTCCTTCCTTACATGTGTATGTACATACCACAAAACTTTCATTTGGGTCAACAATATTTAACATAGGTGCACTAGTAAGTAATTCCTTCAACATATTAAATTTTTTTTCACACTTGAGTGTGCATTCACATTTAGTTCCCTTATTTTGCAAAGAAGTGATGGGATGAGCAATCTTAGAGAACCCTACTATGAAACTTCTATAGTAGCCATCTAATCCCATAAAATATATTATGTATGACACATTTCTCAGTGTTGGCCATCGTCTAATGGCTTCGATCTTCTTTGGATGTACTACTATGCCCTGCTCTGAAATAATGTGTCCCAAGTAATGGATTTGTTTTTGATAAAAACACACTTAGTCAAATTGCAAACAATTGATGTTCTCTCTGTACTTGCAACACTAGTCTTAAGTGATGTTCATGCTCCTCTTTAGACTTAGAATAGATAAGTATGTCATCCAGGAATACTATTACAAACTTATCTAAATAATTTATGAATATGTCATTCATTAAGAACATGAAAACAGCTCGTGCATTGGTCAGTCCAAATGACACCACTACAAATTCATAATTCCCATACGTGGTCCTAAATGTTGTCTTATGAATGGCTTCTTCCTTGATTCTTACCTGATGGTATCCTTCCCTCGGGTCAATCTTTGAAAATATATTTTCTCCTTTTAGCTGATAAAAGAGGTCATTGATTCGGGGTAGAGGATACTTGTTCTTTATAGTGTACTTGTTCAGTTGTGGGAAGTCAATACACAGCCTCAAGGTTCCATCCTTATTTTTGACAAAAAGTATTGGTGCTCCCCAAGGTGAAACACTTGGACGTATGTAACCTTTCCTCAACAATTCCTCCAACTTCATTTGTAATTTTTTTAACTCTGGTGTGCTCAATTCCTCTAACTACATTTGTAATTATTTTAACACTAGGGCAGCTCCTGGCACTAAATCAATTGAGAAATCCATCTCCCTTCTTCGTGGAAATCAGGGTATTTCTTGGAATACATATTCAAATTTCTGTAGTACCGATAAATCTTCGAGGCTTGGCCCTTTTAATTTATCTAGCTCTTCCACTTGAGCTGCATACAATTGACATCCTTTCCTAACATATATTTTTAGTTATAAGGCTGAAATCTCCCTTATAGAGATGGGTCTTGGAACTCCTTTCACAATGCTCCATTTTCCATTTCCATCAAGACATGTAAATGTCTTGTTATGAAAATATAGGACAAAATGATGCTTTTCCAACCAATCCATTCCAATCAAAATATCATAAGACCCCAATGGTATGATATTTAGATCAATACTAGTATTCAAGCCATTAAGACTGATGGAATGACTTCTGACCATGTCATGGATTATTCTTTTGGTTCCCGTGGCTAACTGAACCAAACTTTCTTTTCCAAGTTTACTTTTATCCAAATGTAATCTATCCAGTATCTTAGGATCAATGTAACAATGAATTTCTCCTAAAGCAATCAAAATAGATACAGGCTGATTTATGATCTTACCTTCCACCTCGATCATATTGGACTGGTACTCTATTTGTCGATCATTTAAAGATGCATATATTCTTGCCATATATTCGACTATTGTAGCTTCTTGGATGTTGTTCACAGTCTTCACTTTGTCCTTCCTGTGTGGGGAATCCTTGTACAGGTGATCTTCCTTGCATCCTGAACATTTGATCTTCCTTCCTTCCAGGATTTCTTCAGAGATTCTCTTCCCTGGCCTTGATCATACATGTATTTAGCCTTCCTTATGGGTTCAGTCAAGATCTTGGGCTCACCATACTTTATCTTTTCCTTATAAAAGGTTGGAATTCCACTTAGAAATATTTTTATTTTCACTTTCTCATCACCAATGAACCTGGCATACTTTAACAATCCCAAGAAATTCTTTGCATACTCTACCATAATCATGCTTCCCAAACTGAGTTCAAAGAACTCCTTCATTTTCCTATCATAGAAATTCTTTGAGAGGTACTCCTTCTAGAATTACTTCTTGAACTGCTTCCAAGTGATCCTACTCTCATTAATGTGCTCCACTTGCTTCAGTTAGTCCCACCACATTACATCTTTCCTGTGTAAATGGTAGGTGGCAATACTGGCTTCCAGATTTGATTAATATTTATGCAACTGAAAATATCTCCCGAACCCAAGAAACCATGCTTCAACATCATCTTCCCTTTCTCTTTCACCCTCTAAGGAATGTGGCTTGATATTACTCAGCGCTCCTTGAAACTATCTACCTCTTTTTTTCTTCTTTGGTGTATGACGGGAGACACCTTTGGACTGCTTACAGGATCATCTGATGCATAAAAATTTATTTCTAAGTAAGGAGGTGAGTGGTTTCAATGACCTCTACTAGGACTTCTGGAATAACCAGATCTTCCATGATCATCCCTTATTTCATGGCACCTGCCTTCTTCCTCTTGCCTTGAGTTTGATCCCTTCTTCATTTGTCTCTACAACTGATTTAAGATCTGCATCACTCAATCGTTTATCTAAATTTTATCTCTCATCAGTATCTCATTGTCTTCTTTGTAGCTCCACACTTCCATCCTTAATCTTCGTACCATTTCTATTAATGTTTCATTTTCTCCTTTTCCCTTGAGTCCATTGGACTCTGTCTCTGCATTATCAACTCTAGTATTCTTGCCTTCGACCTCCTTATCATGACTGGAGGCTCCCTCGCCTTCTTCCATTTCCTCAATACCCATCTTGAGTTGATGTGTTTAAACCCCTTAATTATGCAAAATGTGTAAATGACCATTTTTTTAGAATTATGCATATGATAAACAAAATTGCCAAACCATGCTACATGTCTCTTTTTTTTTGTTCATGGGGATCATATCCCCATTATCCAAAAATAACAGTGTCCTATTATCTTTGTCTAACACAGAATTTCATCCTGCATAAGATCTTCCTTCAAACCACCTTCCCAGGTGACCACGACTAGAAACCATGGCTAAATCCTTCCTTAGAAATTTTTTGTCTTGAAGACCACCAATTCGGCCCTTATCCCTCCTTCCCTTAGCTCTCAATATACATATGACCATGGCCATGACCCTACACTTAGCTGAAAAAGCACTTGTCCAGAGCTTCAAGACTTTGGAACTTTTAGCCATGACCAGATCAACAGTCCTCATTCTCTTTCACGGTCAACAATCGAGATCCACTTCGGGACTACGTGCTTTGGGAGTCTCAAATTTCCTCACTTAACTCCTATCAATCAACGGTTGTGACACATACACTCAACCCTCGGGTCGACAGCCGCTCACAGGATCATTCTTTATCTCCTTTGAGCCGGATCGGCTCTTTTGATTCCCTGCTGGAATCACAAATTATCGGTCCATAGGTCCTTTGGGAAACTCCCCTATGCGAAAAACACTAGACATGAGCTCCACCTCCTCCAAGTGACCACAATGCTATAACCAAGGCCCAATTCCAAAGGTGCTTGTCACAACTTGCAATCTCGCAAGTTCACGAGTCAAAACTCTCGACTCCTCCTTTCCAAATTCACGATACCTGAAATGCCAATACGGGTATAGCTCCTTCCCTTGTCAATGCCCTCTGCACGTGACCATAGGCTAGGCTTAATGCTAGTGCCTCTCGCTACTCACCCCTTCATGAGTTTCAACATCGAGCTCCCGTGCTCTTATCTCGCGAGTCACTGAGACGCGAGAAGTCAATGGAATGTCGACTCCTTCCACTAGGCGACGCGTGTCCACCTGTCTATCACACGAGCCCACCTTGTGTTTTTTCCACATGTCCCTCATGCCTAGCTTCGGCACTTCATGACTTCGCTCCCCAAGCACTGCCTCCCTTGTATCCTGACACTCGAAGTGTCGAGATCCCGAACTCCTCAATACTCCTTATCGCAACTCGCGACTTTGAGACTTTTGGGACAAAAGCCTCGACCCCCTATCCTCTGAATTTTCGAGGTGTTGAATTCCAACGCGTTATAAATGAGGGTCCCACAATAGAACTTCTCGCCTCGATCTCGTGAATATTGGTGCAAGGTTTTCGACCCTTCAGCTCGTGAATCTGTGAAATGAGAGTTCGTGAGTGATCCAATGGCCCTTACTAGATTGGATCCTACAGTTCTATTTCCCTTGAAAATAAACTTGGAAATAGGCTTACCATAACTCCCCTGCTCCTCTACATGATCTAATGGCTCTCAGAACTTCGTGAATTCCCCTCAGAGAATTCCAATCGTCCAATGCCTCCTTGACAACTCCTGCGAAATGAACAAGGTATTCCTTCACGGAACTTGTCCACCTGCAAAACAACTACGCTGCGCCTCCTTTCAACACTTCAAGGCACTAGCCCTCTTGAGCTTCTCTTCATCAACTTCGAAGACCCTATCCCTTCTGAGCTTGATTAGAAAATCCTCAAGTACTCTGGGGATACCTTCTACACACACTCCTTGTGGCACTTCTTCAAATACTCCTAAGTATTTGAACTGGTTGACTCTTTGCAACTCCTTGCGACAACAGTCTTTCAACCACTCTGCCTTAGATACAAGTTCTGAGGTCTTTATCAGCCTGCACACACCTTGCATGGCTCTTGTGCTTAACTTTCACTTCTGTGAGAATGAGAATAATTGTATCTCTCCTGAGATTTTAGAGATTTGGAATCTGAACCCATCAACAAACTCCTTGTGGACACTCCACTGCACTCCTTGTAGGAACTCTTGCTCAGATAGAGAAACAATTGAAACTCATTCCTTACTCTCCCTCTCTTTAGATTTCATACATTCAACAAGAAATCATACATACATAGCATAAACAGAAAATGCATGACATAAAGAGTAAAATAACTATAAGCATAACATTCAACACACATACACAGAAAGCATTAGAACACCATGAGTCTAAAATCAAAGATTCATATATTAATTTCAAAACTTATGTACATGGGTTCTTCTTCACAAATCTTTGTTTCTTTCTCTATTCTCTATGCTCAATTGACAATTGGTAATGTTAATGTTCCAAATGATACAAGATGAGGGTGTCTATAGCCGGTTTTCCCTCCACTCCTAAAACTGTCTAATCTAGAATTCAAAGCTACTTACTTACATTTATTATACATAAATGTCCCTACCTACTATAGATGAGAGAGAACCGCTCATGATCCGTTTACAATCTACAAGCACACCTCCTCTTAATTATTTCATTAACATCCGTACATTTATTTCAAAACATCTCAAAACACTTTTACAACGTGCTGAAATGCATTGGCGCTTGTCCCAACTATCTTCCACCTCCATGCTTTCTTTTTGTTGGGGATGCTCCTGCATCATACTGCCTCACTTGAAAATTTTCATGGGCTCCTGTTCATGATCTCTCACACCGTCTGTCCATGCTTCTAGATTTCAGCTTCATTTTCCCAGCTGGCATCTTCAACTGGATGTCCCTTCCATTTGACCAAGTATTCAAAGTATTCCTTTCTCCTGGTCCTCTTACTAACTCTTCTGTCCAGTATGATTTCCATTTGTGGTTTCTCTGTAGCTAGCATCTGTTTGGCCCATTGAACCTCTGGTTGTTCACTGTCTACTCCTGCCTCTTCAACTTTGTAAGGGCACAAATCTAATATGTTGAGTATTGGAGAGATTCTGATCCCATCGGGTAATTCGATCTCATAAGCATTTGTCCAAAATTTCCTTATGATCTTGCATGGTCCAATTTTCTTCATTTTCAATTTATTATATGTCCCCCTTGGGAACCTTTCCTTTCTCAAGTGTGCAAGGATCAAATCACCAAATTTGAACTAAAGTTCTCTCCTGTGTTGATCTACTCTTCTCTTATACTCTTGGCTCGAGTTTTGCAATCGCTCCTAACTTGGTTATGAAGCTCCTTCATTGCTTTTGTGAAATCCTCTGCACTAGCACTCCTAGTCACAGTCTATTCTGAATCTCTCAATTCAGAAACTCCTCTTGGCTACATGCCATAAACAATTTGAAATGGACTCTGCCCTGTGCTTATGTTGATTGAATCATTATATGCAAATTCCACCTCTGGTAGAATATTGTCCCACTGGTTATGATGTTCTATCACCAAAATCCTCAGCAAGTCTCCCAAAATTCTATTCACGACTTCTGTCTGTCCATTCGTCTGAGGATGATAAGCTGAACTGAACGACAAGTTTTTTCCCTGATTTTTCCATAAGGTTCTCCAAAAGTGTCCCACGAACTTGGTGTCTCGATCTGAAACTATGCTCCTTGGTAAGCCGTGAAGTCGAATGACTTCTTTGAAAAATAGATTCGCAATCTGAGTTGTGTCACTGGTTTTCTGACATGGTATAAAATGTGCCATCTTAGAAAATCTATCCACCACTACAAAGATCGAGCCGAACCCTCTTTGTGTTCTCGGCAGCCCCAATATGAAGTCCATGTTTACTACATCCCACGACCTCTTGGGTATGGGTAATGGTTGATATAAGCCTACATTCTGCCTCTTTCCTTTTGAATGCTAACAAATTCTACATCTGTCCATGAATCTTTTGACGTATGTTCTCATTCCTAGCCAAAAATATGACTCATTTAACTTTGAGAACGTCTTGTCATGACCGAAATGTCAGGCCAATCCTCCATTGTGCTTCTCCTTCAGTAAATTCTCCCTCATGGAGCATTTTGGAATACAAATTTGATTACCCTTAAATAGTAATCCTTCCTAGATCATGTATTTTGTCCATTGACTTCTGTCCCTGAGAACTAGATTCTCAGCTGCTTCATATGCCTCCTTAAAATCTGGATCATCCTTGTACATATCCGTGAGGTTATCAAAACCCAAAGTTTTGACTCTGAACTCCTATAATAGCAAATACTTCCTACTCAAAGCATCAACAACTTTGTTAGCAGTTCCAAAAATATGCTTAGTTAGAAAAGTAAAGTTCTGCATGTATTCAACCCATTTAACATGTCTTTGATTCAACTTCTCCTATTGAGTCACAAATTGCAAAGCAGGATTGTCACTATATAAGACAAACTCCTTAGGAATCAAATAGTGTCTCCATTTCTTCAATGCTTGAATAATTGCATAGAATTCTTTATCATATGTAGAGTACTTCATTTTGGCCTCGTTCAGCTTCTCACTGAAGTATGCTATCAGCCTATCTTCTTGAATCAAGACTGCCCCTATTGCAAATCCACTTGCATCACATTTTACCTGAAATGTCTTCTTGAAATCAGGCAACACCAGAATTGGTTGTTCTGTGATTTTCCTTCTTAACAAATTGAAGATTTTCTCTTCTTCTCCTATCCAGTGAAAAGATTTATGTCTTTTCTTCACTGTGTCCATCATTGGTGCACTAATTCCACTGAAATTCCTAATGAACTTCCTGTAGAAACTAGCCAATCCATGAAAGGTTCGAACTTCAAATACACTCTTTGGTGATGGCCAATTCTTAATCACCTCCACTTTATCTGGATCCATCTTCAACTTATCTACAGAAATAACAAACCCTAAATAAATGAGCTCTGTCTTCATGAATGAGGATTTATTCATGTTTATCAACAAATTCTCTTGCTATAGCCTCTTCATCACTGTAGCCAAATGTTTCAGATGCTCTGCCTCTGTTTTACTGAAAATTAGTATGTCATCAAGATACACAATGACAAATTTTCCGATGAAATCCTTTAGGACTTCATTCATTAATCTCATGAAGGTACTTGGTGCGTTTGTTAAGCCAAATGACATAACAAGCCGTTCATACAACCCTTTGTTAGTCTTGAAGGTTGTCTTCCATTCATCACCTTCTCTCATACGAATTTGATGATAACCACTTTTCAAATCAATCTTTGAAAATAATCTTGCTCCACTCAAGCAATCCATCAAATCATCCATCCTTGGCAATGGAAATCTGTATCTGATGGTAATCTTGTTGATCGCTCTTGAGTCTGTACACATCCTCTAGCCTCCATCTTTTTTTGGGCTAAGCACTGTCGGAACAACACATGGACTCAAGCTTTCTCTTACCAATCCTTTGTCCATCAAATCCTGAACTTGTCTCTTGACCTCTTCACTCTCCTATGGCAACAGTCTGTACGCTGCCTTGTTTGGAAAACTAGCTCCTGGTATGAGATCAATGTGATGACTTATACTGCTAATAGGTGGCAATGAACGAGGTAGTTCGTCCACTACTATATCAGCAAATTCTTTGAGAAACTTCTGTGTTTCTTCTGGTAAATCATCCACTCTTGTACTGGTCAAAACAATTCTAGGTTTCCTAACCACAATGAATTGTGGATATTCCTTCTTCTTAACCTCCTTAAGAAGTTCCTTCCCACTCATGCGAAGTACAGTGTTGCTTACCTCTGGTTTCACTTCTTTGTCCTTAATCAACAACAACATGTGAGTTCTCCCATTCTTTTCTAGGGTGTATGTGTTCTTCCTCCCATCATTGTTCACATTCCTGTCATATTTCCACGGTCTACCCAGCAATAGATGACAAACATCCATAGGAATGACATCACACAATACCTTATCGTTATATCCTCCTATTTTAAACTCAACTAAACATTGTTTAGTAACATTTACTTGATGTCCTTTTTGTAGCCATGAAACTCTATATGGAGTTGGATGTTCAATAGTCTCCAGTTCTAGCTTTTCTACCATCTCTGTAGAAACGAGATTGTTCATGCTACCATTTTCCACGATGACCTTGCATACCCTATCCTTGGTCTTGCAAGCAGTTCGAAAAAGACTGTTCCTTTGCATTGGATTCTCTGCCTCCTTTTCTGGCGTTAGGAGAACCTTCCTCATCACCAGTGATCTTTTTCCTTTAGCATCTTCTACCTCAACATTCCATCTCTGTGCTTTAGCAATGTGAGTCTCACCGCCTTCTTTCTTCTTATCTGGACATTCATATGATTTGTGTCCATTCTTTCCACATGTGAAGCATATTATTACTCCACCTTTGCCTCTCCCTCGTCCTCTGGCACGAGGAAAAGTGTTGTTATCAGTATACTGTCCTCTTTGTTTAGTATACTTCCCTCTCTGTGAGCTTCCACCTCTCTCACTTTGAGGTTGAGTTTTCTTCCATTCTTCCTTAGATTTCTGATTCCTATCTTGGACAATTGTTTTGCCTCTAGGTTGACTTTTGCCTCAGCCTCTTTGGTTCTTTTTTCGGCTCAGCTTCTCTTCATCCTTCAGAGCCATCTGATAAGCATATTCTACGGTCTGAATGATCATCATGCTCATCTCATCCTGAATGTCATATTTCAGACCATTCATATATCTAGCAACCTTTTCATCATCACTTTCACGATGACCTACCCTGATGTTTAGCTTTTAGAACTCTTCAGTGTACTCCTTCACTATCATCAAATTCTATCTCAAGTTCTGCATCCTTCGAAATAGAGTGATTTGATAATCCTTGGGTATGAATTTCACCTTCATCTTCACGATCATTCTATCCAAACTCCTTATTTTCTGCTTGCCTTTGTAGCATCTATCAACTTGTAGTTCAACCCACCACAATGCTGCATGTCCTTTCAATATTGTGACAACATGTTTGACCTTCTTGTCTTCCTTGACATATTCATAGTCAAAATACGTGTCTATAGCTCTAATCCAGTCTAGAAGCTCTTCAACATCTAGGTTTCCCTCATATACTGGAATGTCCATTTTTTCTTTAGCACCCATTCTTGCAATAGTTCTAATCAGGCATTCATTTGCTGGATCTTCTGTTGCAACTTCTTCTCCTTCATGTCCAGCTTCATCTTCACTTTCATATTCACTGACATCTCCAACACCAGTTGTGCACCTCTGTTTTATTTCCATGTCCATGAGTCTGGCGCGTATGTTATGCATCTCTCTTTCCATGGCTGGATTTGGCACCTGCCTACCCCTTTCTCCTGGCATTTCCTTCTCCTTTGGTAGATCGAGTGTTTGCCTATCTCTTCTTCTCGGTGGCATGGCTGTAAAGTTCCTCCTTTCCCTTCTACATAAAGAAAAGAAAATCCCCCTAGGCTCTGATACCACACTGATGCAAATGCTCAACCCTCGGGTCGACGTCCGCTCATAGGATCGTTCTTTATCTCCTTTGAGCCAGATCGACTCTTTCGATTCCCTGCTGGAATCACAAATTATCGGTCCATAGGTCCTTTGGGAAGATCCCCTGTGCGAACATCACTAGACGTGAGCTCCAGCTCCTCCAAGAAACCACAGTGCTATAACCAAGGCCCAATTCCAAAGGCACTTGTCGCAACTTGCAATCTAGTGAGTTCGTGAGTCAAAACTCTCGACTCCTCCTTTCCAAATTCACGATACCCAAAATGCTGATAGGGGTATAGCTCCTTCCCTTGTCATCACCCTCCGCGTGTGACCACCGTCTAGGCTTAATCCTAGTGCCTCTCGCTACTCGCCCCTTTGCGAGTTTCAACGTCAAGCTCCCATGCTCTTATCTCACAAGTCACAGAGATGCGAGAAGTCAATGGAATGCCAAATCCTTCCACTAGGCGATATGTGTCTGCCTGTCTATCACATGGGCCCACCTTGTGGTTCTGCCATGTGTCCCTCATGCCCAGCTTTGGCACTTCATGACTTCGCTTCCCAAGCACTGCCTCCTTTGTATCCCGACACTCGAAGTGCCGAGATCCCGAATTCCTTGATACTCCTTATCACAACTCATGACTTCGGGACTTTCAGGACAAAAGTCTCGACTCCCTATCCTTTGAATTTCCAAGGTGTTGAATTCCGACGCATTATAAATGAGGGTCCCACCATAGAACTTCTCTCCCTGATGGGACTTTTCCTTTCGCAATCTCGCGAATCTTGGTGCAAGGTTTTCAACCCTTCTGCTCGCGAATCCGCGAAATGAGAGTTCACGAGTGATCCAATGACCCTTACTAGCTTGGATCCTATGGTTCTATTTCCCTCGAACTTAAACTTGGAAATAGGCTTATTGTAACTCCCTTGCTCCTCTGCATGATCTAACGGCTCTCGGAACTTCACGAATTCCCCTTGGAGAATTATGAACATCCAATGCCTCCTTGACAACTTCTGCGAAATGAACAAGGTATTCCTTCACAGAACTTTTCCACCTGCAAAACAACTACACTACACCTCCTTTCAACACTTCAAGGCACTATCCCTCTTGAGCTTCTCTTCGTCAACTTCGAAGACCCTATCCCTTCTGAGCTTGATTGGAAAATCCTCAAGTACTCTGGGGATACCTTCTGCATGCACTCCTTGCAGCGCTTCTTCAAATACTCCTAAGTATTTGAACTGGTTGACTCTATGCAAATCCTTGTGACAACAGTCTTTCAACGACTCCACCTTAGATACAAGTTATGAGGTCTTTATTAGCTTGCGCACACCTTGCATGGATCCTATGCTTAACTTGGACTTCTGTGAGAATGAGAATAATTGTATCTCTCTTGAGCTTTCAGCGATTTGGACTCTGAACCTGTCAATGCACTCCTTGCAGACACTCCACTGCACTCCTTGCAGGAAATCTTGCTCAGATAGAGAAACAATTGAAGCTTTGATTTTATACTCATATATTAATTTCAGAACTTTTGTACATGGGTTCTTTTGCATAACTCTCTATTTCTTCCTCTATGCTCTATGCTTAATTGATAATTGGTAATGTTAATGTTCCAAATGATACAATATGAGGGTGTCTATAGCCGGTTTTCCCTCCGCTCTTAAAATAGTCTAATCTAGAATTCAAAGATACTTACTTACATTTATTATACATAAATGTCCCTACCTACTACAGATGAGAGCGAATCGCTCATGATCTGTTTACAATCTACAAGCGCGCCTCCTCTTAATTATTTCATTAACATCCACACATTTATTTCAAAACATCTCAAAACACTTTTGCAACATGCTAAAATGTGTTGGCACTTGTCCCAACTGTCTTCCGCCTCCATGCTTTCTTGTTGTTGCCGATGCTCCTGCATCAAGTTGTGAATCACTTCGGCTCTTCAGGTTTCGGAAGTTTCAAACTTTTCTCCTACACGTTCTCCCAGAGTGCTTTTATCTGAAGTCGACAATCCTTCGATGTGTGTCTTATAGAATCAATGGTCTATATGTACTTCGGCCTTTGGGCCTTTGGGAGTTTTCGACCCAATGCAACTTGTCACATCCTTCCCCACTGGAGTTCCCAGTCTCCGGAATACACGATCTGTCGCCACGTGGAAAAATACTGGAAGTGGACACGTGGCCCAATCGGGTGGGTGACACATGTCACGTTCTAACTGACATTTCAATACTCCATATGATTAAAACTTACTGACATGTGGCACACATCCCATTAGTCCACGTCATCCTAGGTGACGTCTACAAGCGATGTCACTTCGGGAATTCCAGCATCCACATCACCTGTAGGTGACGTCATTGTGTCCCATCACTTCGGCTCTTCGAGCTTCAGGGATTCAGGAGTTTCCATACTGGCACACTTTCAATTACCCCTGTAACATCCCCAAAAATAAATTACTTTTAAGTCTAAAATTTCTTAGGAAATTATTTCCGTTTTTGGTGAATTATAAATTGGAAAATTATTGCCATTTATGGAAATTCTGAATTTTGAATCTAGTTAATTGTAATTGATGATTATGACTATTGGGCAGAGATCTGATTTCACCCAACTAACTCTTTGACTATGACACTTGTATGAAAAAAAATATTTTATATTTATTGTTGATGGACAAATGGAATAGCCATGTTAAAATAAGCTGACCATGACTCCATGAGAGGGGAACATGTTGGAACTACCTCAGGGCTAAATGTGACAAGTGGAAAATCAAGAATTTGGCCATTGGTAGCCCCTGAAAATCAGGGATTTGGAAAGCTGTGAAAATTCACAAGGGGAAAAATACCTAGGCACAATTTCTTTTGATATATAGCATATGGGAGGAGGCAACATACTGCCTAGTATGATGGGGGAGAGAAATAATCTCTTGCTATTATGAACACTACTTGTTGAGTGTGATGCAAGGAGAAGTTGTTGAAACTAAAGGACTATTTCTGAGGAGGAGTTCTAAGTTCTCCCTCATGGATTCATGGTCATGCTAGGAGGTAAAAGCGACAAGTAAATTGGTTGTTTTGTTCTAAGGTTGGGAGGAACTTGGCTGTTTTATTTGTTGTTTGAAAATTGTTTAGATATGTCTATCTATTCCTTCTCTGGTTAAATATTATTGAATTATTGGTTTCTAGATGCATCTGTGTTAAATAGGATATGATTTCGAATACTGTGCTAGAAAATCCCTACCAAATAGGTGATTCATTTACATCTAGATATTCAATTTGAATGTAAACTGTAGACTATGCAAACGCTAAAGGAGATTTTGAAAGTAAAACTGAGATCTATATATATTTATATATGTACAGTCATATCTATGTAGGACATCCTTTTAATTCTGGACGAATCGTCCTATTGATTTATTATTGTTGGCATGAAGTAAATATAGTATAACTTTTATCGTTTTACTGTATCTCATTAGTAAGAAAATTATGGAAATAAACTTGAGAGATTAGAGTTATACATACATATTTTATTATAGACAAAATACACAGGTATAAATAAAGGTCTATGATGATTAGACTGTTTTAATGTAAATGAAAACGAATACGTCAAATAGTCACAAGACGAAGTTTTGAAATGAAAACGAATAGTTCAGAGAGTCACAAATGAAGTTCTAGAAATTAAATATACAATAGTAAACTAAAGGAAGTGAAGAGTATACACCCTGGAACCATATAATTTCGATACACATAGACCTGCTGCAGTAATAATCAAAAAAGGAAAAGATATAGCAATAAACAAAGGAATCGTTTGAATTTCTCTATAAAATCCAAAGTAAAACCGAAAAGGGTACAGGACAGAATTACTGTTCACCGATATGTGTTGCTATTCATTCCATAAATATTGGTATAACGGATCTATTATTCTGAAAGAAGGGACTCTTCAAGTTTCCATCTAAGTCTACTATACAATTATGAACAACAGTATAGTCCTGCTCATATCACCTTATTACACAATAACAGGGTTTTAGTCCCTATGTCTTCCTTTAAACTGAAGATACAGAGATAGTGAATCGACCATCTTTATGAACTTGATTAATCTTGCCCTTGATGATTGTATTTTAGATCAGAATCATTTCATTTCTTAGAAATCTAGGGAATTCGCTTAAGAGAGGTAACATGGAACCTGAGTACCTTTCTTGGACAAGGCATGGTTTTGTTCCATCGCAGAGACCTCATAAGCCTGCAAGAAATATGAGATGATCTTTTCTTAGTGTCAAATAGAAACCAACATCACTTGAAGTTTTAAAGGTAAAATCTTATAAGACAATGAAGGTATCAATTTGTAGAGTAATACTTATCTTGAATTGTCACAGGAATGCTCCAAGTCATAGTCGCAATCCGTCAACACGCCGAAAGGGGAGGAGCGAGCTTGAATGGCCTGATGAGTACCCTTGCAGCAAAACAGGGTCTCATCATTAGAATGGCTACCATTTTTTATTAAAACAAAATTTTTCAGGAATTTAAACAAATAAACAACAATAACATTATAAATCTAAACTGCAAGGGTCATGTGGTATTTGTAGACCAAATGCATGATTCAAGTCATGGTATCAATTTAAATAATTCTTTCCGAAAAGAATGCATTGCCCAAACCATAAATACAGAGTTTACATTATATGTCGAATACGTTTATCAATGTCTAAACATAAATTCATTATCTGTGCCGAAGGGAATGCATTTCTCAAAGATTAAACACATAGTTAATATTTTTGTCGAATATCAGACTTCAAATGTTAGCTTCCACACATAGATAATTCTATTATCACAACGAAATATGTAACCCTAATTTTAATCAAAGAATCAAATAATAGCCTGGTACATGGTGCTTCTTAACGTATCATTATGTACATAGAATTCCCATTGATATATATATATATATATATATATATATATATATATATATCTATACCGAATGGGAAATACAAACATCCTTTAAAAAGAAAACTTTAATCATAAGAGTCATCTAGTGGTTTGACAGAGCCTATAGAATGGTGAACTCCCCAGTAAAATACCTAGTCTAACAGTACCCAATAGAAGCAAGTAAAATGTTATAAACTCTTATCGAAAGGAAATTTGATGTCATCCAAACAGAGTATATCATGCAACACACTATGTGGTCTTTACCCCTAAACCAAGCTTCTGGAATAAAAACTCCCATGTGGTATCACAGAGACCCAATACCAAGTCACAAAGCATAAAAACAAAAGAAACCCTATGATTAAATTTCATATGCATTAATCCTGAAAATGCCTGTGCAAGAATCATTGAATTCAGAGACTAGAAGGCGGAGCACTGAGAATTTTTTCAGAAGGGTTTTAAAACAAATCGATGGAGAAGTATCCTTACTGGGTTTAAGGAGGGAGACCTGCTAGCATTTCAATTATTTGTTCTTATTTTCTCGAGGATGAATCTTATCCACACTGTATACACCAGATCGACTCTTCACAGTCATCCTGGAAAGGTTACGTAGAGTGACAAAGCCGAAGGAGACAATAAACCTAACTAAACCCTTTCGGAAGATAAGAAAGGGAGTAGTTAATGAACCTGTATCATGCCATGTGATGATTTTGAGGTGGCCTACTCTGCACTGGACACGAAGTCCAGGCGACATGCCTTAGAAGGGACCTGGCAAAGACCTCCATTAAGTAACTTGACGGAGGATTCAATGCGACCCTAATAGTCCCACCTCTGTTTCATGTGCTAAGTTAATGCGAAGGAGGGAGAGGTTTTAGAACCTTACATTGTAACTAATGAAGTTAAGCCCTCTTTTTAGTTAGAGTGTAATGATCAATCGAATTATCATTACACAATTCGTAAGAAAGGATGCTACCCTTAGACTCCGATGATATATGACCAACTCATTTAATATTAAAGTGGGCCAAGATCTAAACTCATCCGATCTTCCTTTGTTGGCCAAACCAAAACTAAAAATCTAAAATTCACATCTACTTTAAGACTGTGTCTTATGTCGCGAGAATGATATGCAAGTTGGGATTCCTTTACTACATGTGACATGGTATATTTTCTTTACACGTTAATACTATACAAAAAGGAAACGTGAAGGTTGTCAAGATCTTGGAAAGTTACCCAAATGAAATACTCATACCCTAGAAATATAATTTATGAAAGGCTTTAATAGTATTAAGCATGATACATTTAAATGTATGTAAACACACATATAAAGAGAGTTAATAATTAGGATATTATATATACATAGATGGATATGTACCTATATATTTATCTCTCTCTCTCTCTCTCTCTATATATATATATATATATATATATATACTAGAATGTATGGTGCAAGGAGTAAGGATTTGTTTTGGGATACTGCTAACACTTCTCATTGATGATAGAAATAGCAAGGAATTTGAGAGGGCTAGGATTGATAAGCTTACCCTTAGATATACATATGACTACTATGTAACATGAATAACTTCAGGAATTATAAACAAGGTAGGAAACATAATCCAAGGAGAGTTGAATAGAGATTAGGTATGCACTTTGAACTTATCCTTACATCCTTTAAATCTGTTATTTGTAAAGAAAGAGAATTAATTTCCCTAATAATTTTTTTTTATTTTGGTAATTTTGGGGATCATTACATATGGTATCAGAGAAAAGGTTACAACATTTGGACCTTGAGCAGGACAAAATATTTACTTAGCACATATTTTCCTGTTTATGTAAAACTAACAAAACAATTACTGTTACAAATAGAAAACACTTTATTCTATTGTAATCATGGCAACCCAGGATGAAGCAGAAATCAAACTCGAGGAGAACCCTGAACAAAGGCCTCCTAAAGATCAGAGGTAGAACAATGATTAAAGTTCACCTACCAAAGTTCTGGAAACTATGAGAAATCTCATTGTTGATCTCCAAGTTTTCGAAGTAAACAATGAGAAACTGAAAAAGGCACAGCAGGAACAACAGGAAATAAATGAAGTCCTTCTATGAAGTATAGTGACAAACAAAAGACCAAAGGGCGATACATAGGAAGAAGAGGTTAGTAAAAGGGCCTCCAAGAATTCTGGTCCTGAAGCAGAAAAAGGGGAAAGCTTGTCTAAAGGTACACCTTTAGCTGCTGAAGATAAAGTAAAAATAGGAAGAAAAAGGAAACAAGTATATCACCTTGAGGGAGAGTTTAAGAAAATCAAACCATCTACCTTTGACGGGGAATCCAGAATAGAGGAGGAAGCTGAAGCATGGTTATTAGACATCAAGAAGTATTTCCAGATATAAAACTATTCCAGCAATATGAAGGTCAGAATGGCCATCTATAATATGAAAGGGAAGGGTAGCATATGGTGGCAAGACTTGAAGTTGGCCAAAGGCCTAAAACAAAAACAGATGGAATGGTCGGATTTTAAGAAATACTTTAAGAAACAATACCTATCTGAAAGTTACTATGAAAGAAAAAACAAATAATTTTATGAGCTACGACTCAGTCAAATGGCTATGGATGATTTGATAAACAAATTTATGGAATTACTAAAGTTCATGCCTTATATCCAGGAGGATAAGTGAAAATCCAACGGTTCCTAAGATATTTACCATAGTCCTAGAAGGAAAAAATTGATTTTGATAATCCCAAGTCCTTGAGTGAAGTTTTTCAGGAAAGCCCGAATGTGTTATGATCAATACAAACAATGGTCAGAATTTCCCAAGGCTTGGAAAGATAAGAAACAAGACCGAATGAACCAACGGAAGAAGGGATATCAACCAACTCCTTATCGGAATGCAGGAAAGATTTTTTCAAGGAAATATTTTCACTCCAACAATTAGAACACCAAAGGAGGTGGTAAACCAGTATATCTGAGAACAAAGAAGTTTGGGGACAACCCCCGTGAAACGTTAAAATGTTGGGAATGTGGAGAACCTCACCTAAGGAGGAATTATCCACGTTTTACTTAAGAAACTAGAACTATGGTTCACAATCTATAAGAAGCCTCTATAGTGGGGGAATGTAGAAAGAAGCTTACATCAAATCAATGCATCCATGGATGGCTAGAAAACTGATCACCAGTCCTCTATGGTGGAAATTGAAGGTAAAATTAATAACACTCATATTTCTATTTTAATTGATCCTGGAGCTACGTTGAGCTATATCGCTTCTGGTATAGTGGATTCAAATAAAATTAATAAAACAAGACATGCAAAATCTTGGCTAGTACAACTAGCGACAGGATTGAAAAAAAGCATAGTCGATTTTATTTCTAATTGTGAGTTCAGTTTAGGTGGTCAAAACACAAAGACAAATCTGAACATTCTACCGTTAGGGTCTTATGAAGTAATTATCGGAATGGATTGGTTAGAAAGGCATAAAGCAGTGCTAGATTGTTATGAAAAATCACTCAAGTATAAAGATGAAAACGACACTGTTAGGACAGTTCAAGGTATACAAAAACCAATCTTAGCTAGATAGATTTCAACAATGCAATTTAAGAAATGCATGAGAAAGGGTTGTTAGATTTATGCCATCCAAGTAAAAAATCTATTGGAAAAAGAAAATAAACCTAGCTTGGAGGATTTTTTCATCTTGCATGATTTTAGAGATGTGTTTGTTTATGAGATACCTGAATTACCCCCAAGGAGGGAGATAGACTTTTCTATCAACCTACTACCTAGTTCAACCCCTATATCTAAAGCACCCTACTAGATGAGCTTACCAGAATCAACAAAATTAAAAATTCAATTACAGGAATTATTGGACAAAAAATATATCAGACTGAGTGTTTCACCATGGGGAGCACTAGTTCTCTTTGTGAAAAAGAAAGAAGGAACTCTAAGATTATGCATCGATTACAGGAAATTAAACAAAATGACAATTAAGAATAAGTATCCCTTACCTAGGATCAATGATCTATTCGATCAAGTAGGTGGGGAAAAGATTTTTCTAAATTGGATTTAAGATCTGGTTATCACTAGGTTAGAAAAAAAGATGACGACATAAGTGAAACAACATTCAGAACGAGATATGGACAATACAAATTTGTTGTTATAATGTTTGGACTCACTAACATGCCAGCCACATTTATGTGTTTAATGAACAATATTTTCAGTCAGTACTTGGACAAGTTTGTTTTGTTATTTATTGACGATATCCTAGTGTATTCTAAAGGATAAGAATAACACAAAGAGCACCTAAGGATAGTTCTACAAACTTTGAGAAAACAAAAACTGTATGCCAAATTCGATAAATGCAACTTTTATCAGAAGAAAATACAGTACCTAGGACATGCAATATCTAAGGAAGGTATTGCAGTCAATACTGATAAAATAAGAGCCATCATGGAATGGTCGATTCCAAAGGATGTAGCGGACATCCAGTCATTCATGGGAATCACCGGATATTACCACAGATTTATAGAGGGGTTTTCCAAGATTGCATACCCTATCACATCATTACAAAAGAAGGGAACTAAGTTTAACTGGTTATAGAAATGCCAAGAAAATTTTAATAAGTTAAACAAACTGTTAACGACCGAGCCCATTTTAAAGGTAGCAGATCTAGACAAATACTTCACAATCTATGTGGATGTGAGTAAATAAGAACTAGGTGGTGTCCTAACTCAATAAGGGCACGTGATTTGTTATGAGTCCTGAAAACTAAAGGAGCCCCAACGAAACTACATCACTAAAGACTTAGAGTTGTCAGTTGTAATACACACCTTAAAGATGTGGCGGCACTACATAATGGGCAGAAAATTTCTGTTATTGATGGATAACATCGGTGTGAAATTTTTTTTTAGTCAATCAGACCTTAATGCAACGCAAGCAAGATGATTGGCCTTATTGAGGGAATTTGAATTTGAGGTAAGACATATCAAGGGTAAGGAAAACAAGGTGGTTGATGCTTTAAGAAGAATAGTTCATGGACTATTTGAAATAAACATTACTAGGGAAGAAAACAATCCTGAGCATACGATAAATGCAACAGGTAATAACGACGAAAATTACACTAAAACAGTGGCAGAATTACAGAAAATTATAGAAAATTCAGACAAAACAGTTCTGAGTTTGGACGGAAATGGTCTACTATGATTTAAAAACATAATATACATACTAGATTCGATAGTATTGAAGATAACAGTTTTGGATGAAGTACACGAGAAACCTTATTCTGGTCATTCGTGATACCAGAAAATAATAACAACACTAAGGAAGTTATTTTATTGGCCTAATATGAAGGGAGAAACAACAAAATACTTAGCTAAGTGTCAAGATTGTCAGCAGGTAAAAATCGAACACCAACATCTAGTTGGCCGGTTGCATCCCTTACCTATGCGGGAATGGAAATGAGAGACTATATCACTAGACTTTATTATAGGTTTGCATAGAACTCAAAAACATAATGATTCAATTATGGTGGTAATCAATAAGCTTAGTAAGTCTGCACACTTTATTCCTGTAAAGTATACTTTTAAATCTATTAACATTGTTGAAATATTCATGAAATGATTTTTTAGACTACATGGTATTCCTAAAATGGTGATTTCGGATAGAGACGTAAAATTTACATCTGCTATTTGGAAAGAATTGTTTGTAGGGTTAAATACTAACTTAAATTTGAGCATGAGTTATCATCCACAAACGGATGGGAAGACTGAATGAACAAATGAAATCATAGAAGATATGCTACACATGTATGTCAAGACAAAACAAAGAAAGTGGGAAGACTACCTACACTTGGTGGAATTTGCATACAACAATGGTTCCCAAACTTCAGCTAAGATGAGCCCTTTCGAAGCATTGTACGACAGAAAATGTACGACTCTGATTAGCTAGGATAAACCGGCTGATAGACTCATGGTGGGACCATAGATGCTCCAAGAAATGGAGAGCATGGTAAGAAAAGTACATTAGAACTTAAAAGGGGCACAGGATAGACAGAAAAGTTATGCGGACCGGAAAAGAAAACACCTGGAATTTCAAGTGGGAGACCACATCTATTTAAAAGTCAAAGCTCGAAAAAGTTCACTAAATCTAGAGAACTAAGACAATTTGGCACCCAAGTTTTGTCGCCCTTTCGAGATCTTAGCTCGAATTGGACCCATAGCATACCAACTTGCACTTCCTGCCAATCTAAAAATTCATAATGTATTTCATGTTTCTTTGTTAATGAATTATGTTCATGACCCTACTCATATGATCGATTGGAACTTGGTGCAGATAGAACCAGAAAGCGAGTTCCAAGTGGAACCTCTGCACATTCTGGATAGGAGAGAAATAACACTTCGGAATAGAGTCGTCGCCCAGCTAAAAGTGAAATGGAAGAACTTTAGCCCTAAGGAGGCCACTTGGGAGTTGGAGGGAGATTTGTAGAAATTTCATCCAATATTGTTCCAAGAAAGGGACAAACAGTGAAGACAATGTTTTATTGAAGGGGAAAGGGATGTAACATCCCCAAAAATAAATTACTTTTAAGTCTAAAATTGATTAGGAAATTATTTTCGTTTTTGGTAAATTCAAAATTGGAAAATTATTGTCATTTATGGCAATTACAAATTTCAAATTTAGTTAATTGTAATTGATGATTATGACTGTTGGGAAGAGATTTGATTTGACCCAACTAACTATTTGACTATGACACTTGTATGAAACAAAATATTTTATATTTATTGTTGATGGATAAATGGAATAGCCAGGTTAAAATCAACTGACCATGACTCCATGAGAGGGGAACATGTTGGAACTACCTCAGGAATGAACATGACAAGTGGAAAATCAAGAATTTGGCTATTGGCAGCCCCTAAAAATCATGGATTTGGAAATCTGCGAAAATTACCAAGGGGGAAAAGACCTAGGCACAATTGCTTTTGATATATAACATATGGAAGGAGGCAGGACATTGCCTAGTATGTTGGGGGAAAGAAATTATCTCTTGCTATTATGAACACTACTTGTTGAGTGTGAGGCAAGGAGAATTTGTTGAAACAGAAGGACTATTGATGAGGTTGAGTTCTAAGTTCGCCCTCATAGATTCATGGTCAGTGTAGGGGGTGAACAGGACAAGTAAATTGGTTGTTTTGTTCTAAGGTTGGGAGGAACTTGGTTTTTCCATTTTTTGTTCGAAAAATATTCATATATGTCTATATATTCCTTCTCTAGTTAAATATTATGGAATTATTGGCTTCTAGATGCATCTATGTTAAATAGGATATGATTTTGAATACTGTGCTAGAAAATCCCTACCAGATAGGTGATTTATTTACATCTAGATATTCAATTTGAATGTAAACTGTAGATTGTGCAAAATCTAAAGGATATTTCGAAGGTAAAACTAAGATCTATATATATTTATATATGTACAGTCATATCTCTGTAGGACATCCTTTTAATTCTGGACGAATTGTCCTATTGATTTATTACTATTGGAATGAAGTAAATATAGTTTAATTTTTACAGTTTTACTGTATCTCATTAGTAAGAAAATTTTGGAAGTAAACTTGAGAGCTTAGAATTATACATACATATTTTATTATAGACCAAATACACAGGTAGAAATAAAGGGCTATGACGGTTAGACTATTTTAATGAAAATGAAAATGAATATTTCAAATAGTCACAAGACAAAGTTCTGAAATGAAAACGAATAGTTCATAAAGTCACAAACGAAGTTCTGGAAATTAACGATACAATAGTAAACTAAAGGAAGTGAAGAGTATACACCCTGGAACCATATAATTTCGATACGCATAGACCTACTACAGTAATAATCAAAAAAGGAAAAGTTATAGGAATAAACAAAGGAATCATTCGAATTTCTCTATAAAATCCAAAGTAAACCTGGAAAGGGTACAAGACAGAATTATTGTTCACCGATATGTGTTGCTATTCATTGCATAAATATTGGTATAACAGATCTATTATTATGAAATAAGGGACTATTTGAGTTTCCATCTAAGTCGACTATACAATTATGAACAACAGTATAGTCTTGCTCATATCACCTTATTACATAGTAACAAGGTTTTAGTCCCTATGTCTTCCTTTAAATTGAAGATATAGAGATAGTGAATCGACCATCTTCATGAACCTGATTAATCTCTCCCTTGATGATTGTATTTTAGATCATAATCGTTTCATTTCTTAGAAATATAGGGAATTCACTTAAGAGTGGTAACATGGAACCCAAGTACCTTTCTTGGATAGGGCATGGTTATGTTCCATCGCAGTGACCTCGTAAGCCTACAAGAAAGACGAGACAATATTTTATTAGTGTCAAATAGAAACCAACATCACTTGAACTTTTAAAGGTAAAATCTTATAAGACAATGAAGGTATCATTTTACAGAGTAATACTTATCTTGAATTGTCATAGGAATTCTCCCAGTCACAGTCCCGATCCATCAACATGCCGAAAGGGGAGGAGTGAGCTTAAACGGCCTGATGGGTACCCTCGCAGAAAAACAAGGTCCCATCATTAGATTGGATACCATTTTTTATTAAAACAAAACCTTTTAGGAATTTAAACAATTAAACAACAATAACATTATAAATCCAAACTGCAAGGGTCGTATGGTATGTGTAGACCAAATTCATGAATCAAGTCAGGGTATCAATTTAAATAATTCTTTCTGAAAAGAATGCATTGCCCAAACTATAAATACAGAGTTTAAATTATATGTCGAATAAGTTTATAAAAGTCTAAACATAAATTGATTATCTATGCTGAAGGGAGTGCAATGCTTAAAGATTAAACACAAAGTTAATATTTTTTCCGAATATCAAACTTCAAATGTTATCTTCCACACACAGATAATGATATTATCATAATAAAATATGTAACCCTAACTTTAATCACAGACTC
>JASDQU010108378.1:1639-26166 GCA_032191745.1 Picea mariana
CAATGCTTTGAGGACAAAGCATTCTTAAAGAGGAAGGCAATGTTATGAACATAAATACATATAAATGAATGTTCATAACACAATAATTAGTTAGTAAATAGTTAGTAATAGTAATTAGTAATAATGAAAGGACATGTTCTCCAAAAGACATGTCTAGTGGTGAAAGGGCACCCCTATGTGGGTATATAATCAAGCCCTCCTTCTCAAATGTAAATCATCATTTTATCATATATTTTATCAATTATTCATATTTTTTATATATTATTGCAATTGCACATTTGGTTATCTGTTACACTGAAGTTCTGAGTGTGAGGAACGATTTATTTAGGAGAAATCATGGGTCTATCTTTGTTGGAGAATTTCATTAGCTTCTGCACACTTCTATAATTGAGAGGTCGAGTTACCCTTCTTGCAACAAATATTGTCAGCAGGCTGGAGTCTATGTATATGCACGGCGCTAATTATTGAATAGAGGCCATACCTTCACACTAGGGAAGATATATTCATAGCAGATCCATCATTAGAGATTAAGCGCGGTATCTCTGTGAGTCCACAAAGTTTGGGTGCCTTGAGGGGAAAATTTTGAGTATTGTTTCCTTCCAACAAACCATAGACTCTCTGTTGGAATGTATGAACCAAAATCTAGAGGGGTCGAGCTCTTTGTGGAATTCCAAGTCATTGGGTAAGAGACAAAAATTTACTATTGGGGGCTGAGTATTTATACCAAAAAAAAATATCATTGGCTATGTGGGGTGAAGTATTCTAGTGCAGAACATATTTTATTGAAAGAGGTCGAGGGTTCCGTGGCTGGGCAAACTATTATTTCCTAGGGATCGAATTTCTATTTGTTGGCTGTGTTTTTTTAGTTGTGTTGGTTGAAATTGGTTGTGGAGGGAGAGATTATCGATTCTAGGGTCGATTTCTTAGTTGGAGACAGATATTACTTCTCCAACACCGATTTCATATTGCTGTTGGGTCACAACCTCAGTTAGGGAAGATTTTTCCCTCCTTGACTGGCCCAATTTCTTCTATTGGAGGGTCGAGTCTCATTCTGCGTGGATTTGGTAGATGTTGGGGCCAAGATGGGATAATTTTTTGAGTGTGGGGGTCGATTACTTACTGCTGGGCAGATTTTTGTATAGAGGGGGGAGATTTCTTTCCATAGAGTGGTTGTATTCATTGTTGAGGCCAATTTTCTATTGCAGGAGGTCGAGTTGGTTACTTTGTGGATTGGTACATTCCCATCAGGGCCGATTTTATCTTCTAAGCCCATGTATTCTCTGTTGGGACATTTCCCTTAGAAGGAGGATGATTCTTTACTATTGGGGGACAAATTGAGTACTGTAGCAGGTCAAATATCAGAGGCTTCTATTACATACCTGCTTATCTGCCTCATAATTGATTTTTGCTGGATGATTTTTGTATTTACAAAACCTTTTTTATCATCTAAGACTTGTTTCTACCTGTTGTCACCTATAGGCAGCATAATTATCATTATACTGACAAAGACAACACAGAGAAATACACTAGAGGCTGAATATCACAAGGGGCGAATTCTGGGTGGAAAACCCATTTTTATAGTAGTAAATGCAAGGAGAGTTCTTGTTGTTACAGTCAACATGACCTCTAATTTCCATCCAAAACAATATCAACCTGGTGGCCACATCTTCAAGATAAATCTTGTGAGTTTGTTCTAATTGCATCAATTCTGATTTATAGAGTAATAAAAATCAGGTTGACCCTTACATATGTTGTGGGTTGGCCGCTGTTGTTTATAGTTAAATTGTTGTTATATATATATTGTATGGACCGCAACTTCTTGTGAAACCCTTTTTACCAACACATCCATAAACCATTACAGTAGTGAATTGTTTTACATAGTATCTATGCAACAAGTTAAGAAAATGTCCTAATAAAAATTAAAAAAATTTTAATGGGATTGGAACCGAACTTAACATTGGGGCTTCGACTTCATCACTTTTGGGACGAAAATCCCACATAATGTCTGATTTTACATAGTTGTTTTCATCCGAGTTTCCCTCATTGGATGCTTGTATACGTTTTTGGGGAGGTCGAAGGAAGTGATAAACACCCACATAAGCATCACATGTTGAGTGAATACACAGTATTGTTGGGCACAATTTCAGTGTTAACATGCCTATATACTCAGTTGTGAGCTACTATATCAGACTGCCACCAACATAACTTAATATATCAACAATTTCGCTTAGGAAACAACTTGAGGCACCAACTAGTCCATGAATTAAGGAGAGCGATAAGGAGGTTTTTCACAGTGGAAAGACATCCACAGCCTAGGTGTTTGATGAAAGTCAGCACCCAAAATTACCCACTGTTGCTACAACAACAAGGGTAAAATTGCATTAGTAGTACAAATTCTATATCAACAACTTAGGAAGTATATTACACAATTGGATTTGAGAAATATGAAAACCCCGGAAGAACTTAGAGAAAAACTTGTGCAACTCATGCAAGAGTATCAGAAAAATTTAACAACTTTTTTAGAACATCCATAGTGGTTCATAGAGGTGGTAAAAGGATCCAAAACAATTGATGAAGCAAAAACATCACATTAGGACGAGAACTTGGGAAAACCTCAGGTTGACTGTTTCGAGCATGTAGTTGGCCATGATAGGGATGTGTACATAGGAGATGACCGAGTGGTATACTTTGATGAGATCTTTGACGCTAGTGTGTTGATGGAGATTGTCACTAGTACCGAAGAGGAGGGGGGAGCATTTGGTGCCATCGAGGATGACTATGAGGGGGATGACACAACAACATCCATTGCAACATTGGAATTGGCCGATGGATCCCAAGACACTAGCACCAATGACGGTCAAGATAACACATGTGTTGGCATTGCTAGTGAGGATGGAGTCGAGGTAGCACCTATGTACGAGGAGGAGACATATCCAGTCCTTGCTTATGATTTCTACTACGAGGATGAGGGGAGCACTCGTACATATGATATCTCATGCCAGTTGGAAGTGATAGGGAAAAGGCCTTTCACACTATATAATTTGGAGGATCGTCTGTTGGTGACCGAGGATCAGGTTACATAGGTGTTGACAAGAAATGATGGAGCTCGTAGGTTCATTGAGGAGATTGTTTGGAGAGCCCATATGGAGGAGCGACACATCGAGATAGTAGGTGGAGTCACTAGTGCCCAATTGTGCATCACCATGGAGGAACTAGAGCAACTAAAGTCAGATTACTTGCAACTATTTATGGACATGGACCTTTCTCTCAAGTTTGCATAGGACAAGGACCGAGATGTTTAGGAGCTACATTATCATTTGAGCATGGCACTCTCTTCACCACCTATAGCAGGGACTCCATCATCTCTGGCAATAGTGACACAGGAGGGCATGTGTGTCGTACATATTAAGAGGGATGAGCATTTTGACTTGCAAGTACTCGAGGAGAGTTTGGATTTTGCTCTGAATTGGCATTGAAAGGATCATGTGCCCTTTCTTTTGGAGATCTCATTA
The DNA here is from genome assembly GCA_032191745.1 of Picea mariana. NCBI lineage: Eukaryota > Viridiplantae > Streptophyta > Pinopsida > Pinales > Pinaceae > Picea > Picea mariana. Next base: position 5,152 of record JASDQU010108378.1, read on the forward strand.
GAGGTTTTGATATTAGCTGCAGAGGATATAGTTGAGCACATTCCTTGTGGACCATGCCGCAAGGAGATATACCCATACTTGGATTGGGTGGACAGATACATGATGTATATGGACACACTTTGGGATGTAGGTTCAGTGATCATTAGCAGAGTGTTGGGTGCAGTAGCATATATAGGATATAGGATGGTACAGAAGGACACTGTGGTGTGAAACAATATACAGGAGCCCTCGTTGACACATGCTGGTTTTCACTAGATCTTCAAGGCGTTTCCTCCAGAGATACCTCCTGACCAATTCCTTGAGTTTATCATTGGGATAGAGGACAGTCGTGTATTTATGGACATTGAGATGGCTTGGTTGTGTAGGGTCCATGATAGAAAGTTCCTGGAGTGGAGAGTGGAGTTAGAGTGTGATGAGCAGGTGATTATGATTAGAGTAGTGCAACATCAGCATGGTGGCATCTCTTTAAGATTGGTATGGGACCCTGGGATTGCAATTGTTAACAGCTTGACAACTGACACCAATGGGATTGCTAGTTTACATAAGTTTCGTTGTTGGGAGGAGGGTCTTTCGAGGAGTTGATCGAGTTCATACAACTTCTGACTGCTTGGATGACCAGGGACAGTTAGGTAGGAGCTTGTGACAACACCTCGCAGATTCACGATATGAGCAAAGGATACTCCACCTTCTCTAGGATGGTTTGGGACCCTAGTATCATTTTCAGATAGATTCAGTCGGTGGAGCATCAGATTATGATAACATTGCTTGAGGAAAAGCAATATTGGGGCGGAAGGATTTGTAATGTCTCATTTTTGGCAAAATTAAATAATTAATTAATTATTTCATTATGTTTCCTAAAGTTAAATTTGGCAACTAATATTTAATTAATAAAGTCACTTTATTAAATAAAGTGCTCTTCTAGAAGATTTGATAAAGTTGGGTTAGATCTCTCAACAAAGTTCCACATAACCTTTAAAAGGAAAAGAGAGCAAGTCATTTGGGAAGATTGGATTTTAGATCATTTTCTTGTGGAGTGCTCGGTGAGCAAAGGTTTTCGTTAGGGTTTTGGAAAAACCCTTTCATTAGAGTTTGGCTTCAGTGGTGAGACTATCCACCCTAGTTAAACAAAGAGGGGAATCCATCTAGGGTTTCCATTATTCCAGGTTATGTTTTTTATTATTCATGTATTGCAGCTTCCATAACAACCATTTCTGCTTATAAAGTTGTATTCAGTGATCCCATAATAATAAAATTCCCATGTTATATCTTCCATTTATGTGTGCTTTCATGTGTATATGATATGTTTGAAGAAATTACAAGGGTTTGTAACAAAGTTAATGCCCTAATTTTATTTACAAATTAAAACCCTATTTTTCTCATAAGCGAGATATTATACACTATTTAGTGGTCTCCCTTCACTTTACATCACAATTTGGTGAAAGAATCACTAGTCTACCAGAATAATGTAGAGAATTATTCAATTTTTGCTTTTGCTTCCTGTAATATGACCATTGATGGTTTCTCATTTTACTAAGAAATTCAGTGCATTTATTTTATCATGGATTTCCTTTACCCTACAATGATAACATATTCATATCTTTTTAGGTTTATATTTTTTCTCCAAGGAAAATTCCTTATTGATTATTGGTTGAAAAGTTGATGCCTTATTCTTGACTGCCTCGTCCTCCCTTGCTTCTTTTGTTGGTTTCCTTCTCGAGCCTTTCTTTGTATGCCTTTCCTCTTGAGATGGGTGGCCATTCCTCATCGCATGAAGGTGAGAAATTGATGGTTTCTAAGGGTAGGGACATTTCCATAGTGCACTTCTATTTCAAAATTACAAGTTGCTTCAAAATTCTAATCACCACTTCTTGCACCTAGGGGAGGTATTTCTCCTTCTTATACCTCAGACTTTTTATCCTTGGAGACTATTGTCTTGCCTCTTTCTCATTATGAATAGAAAAATATTTAACATTTCAATTAGTTGTGGGGTTTCTATGGCCCTTGCTATTGTCGTTTTGGTGACTGTTTTGAAGCATCCGTCTTCTCGAGTATCCTTGTGAGAGGTTGGGGGTGAGTTTTTGGACATTTTTTTGGAACTATTAATAATCATGGTATATGTTGCACTTAATTTGAATTTTATCATAACTAAGATTTCACGTATGAACTCAATCTCTAATGTGGATTTCCAAATATTTCAAAATCCCTTTTTTAGGTGAAATTCTACACAACCTCTTGAATAGGTGTAAATTCCTTCTTGGATTCATGGTTGTCAATGTATTTTCTTAAAAGGTTATCCATGTCATTTAGAGTTTTATCATCCCAGAGATCCAATGGGACAAATGGGAGACACACACAATAGAATAGGTATTGGAACTTCATCTTTTAAATACTGTTCATTAAGACCTAAAAACTATCATCTATTCTAAAAATGTTGTCCCTATCAACGTTGTGCTCAAAGAGAATGGAGTATAACCCTTCTAAACAACAAAAATCCCTCACTGATCCTTGGATATGAGGGATCCATTGGAGAGAAATCTATGCTTTAGAAGGCTTAGGGCTTATCTAGGTTCCATTGAATTTATCTATTGGGGCATCTCTACAAACATGAGCACTATAAATACATGGAGTTTCAATTTTACAACTAATATCATCAAGGATTATGTTCTTTTGTAAACCAATTTGCAAGCTTATATCTTACTGGCTTTTGATCACTATACCATTAGAAATAAACACCAATAATCATTTTAACTAAGTTGTTTTCTAGTATTTGATCACTATACCATTAGAAAGAAACAACAATAAGCATTTTAACTAAGTATTATAATAACTTTTGGTTCTACAATATTTGAACCTGAATTATTGATCAAATAACTCTACTCAACCTCACCTTTAAAAAATGATTAAAAAATATTAATGAACATGCTTTCTTTTATTATTTATTTAAAGGAATTTAATATACAAACAAAAGAAATATAAATCAAATTCTAGCATTTTATTTGACAAGATGCTTCATTTTATCACAATGTGACAAACACGCCTCCTCTTGAATGTGGGAATGTTATAATGAAGTTTAGTTTGCTTGCAACACATAAGGAATATCCTTTTGGCTAAGAAGCCATGAGTGGGGTTTGTATTTCACCAAAATCGTTTAGAATTTGCATCATTCTTTAACTGCTTCAAACACCACATTTTCATGGGAAAAACATTGCACGAGGGGCTAACCATGACTCTAGGTGTTTTAAACCTTGGCAAGAAGATTATCACAATTTCTACTTAACCATTAAAATAGGACTTCGTTAACAATTCTAGCATTTATTCAGCCACGTGCATGTTTTTCTTATGTTGTGAGAAGTGGATTTCTCTTGGATCAATTCTTATCTTTTCTTATGTTGTGAGAAGTGTATTTCTCTTGGATCAGTGATAAAAGATGTAATGCTTGCTAGACTACCCATGTGGAGGGTTCTAATACAAGATTTGGCAAGAAGGATGTATCAAGAAGGTCAAATAAGGGAGCTTAGTAAAAGGAAGGATGAGAACTTGAAGAGAGATTCAAAAAATAATAAGAAAGAAAACAAGAGAAAACAACTAACTATCTAGTTTCCTACAAACTTGCAAGCATATTTAGTTTCAATGGAGATTACAAGTATTCTAAAGGTAGGAGATATTTTACAACTCTATTAAAAGAAATAACCACTTAGAGTTTGTCTTATAAATATTTAATGTATATTTATAGCACAACATCATAAATAAGTAGAAAGATTTTGACATGAAATGTTTGAGGACTTCAATGTAGAAGTCCATTTGCAATGTGCATACATGTGCGGTGCTATTTCCGGTATCCTGTACAGCTTATTTCCCAAAGCAATAATATCAACACAAGGCCTGGACTCATACACAACATGTCACTTCCACAAGTATGGTTGGCCTAATAGTACATCAAAAACATCAAGAGGAGCAATGTCACATAATACCTCATCCATGAAGGGCTTGATGTGGTAGCGAAGACGACATTGTTGGCTGATGCGGAGGTCCTGTCCTTGGTCTAGCCCCCCCGATGCTATATGGTTGTGGGTGTCCTATGGTCGAAAAGCCCATTCGTTTCATGACCTCTACTGAGATGAGGTTCTTTTGGCTACCGCTGTTGACAATGAACTGCAACGGGGAACCCTTTACCCACATCTGGGAATGGAAGAGGTGCTCTACCTCCTATGGATCTTTCGGTTTCTTCTTCTGGATCTTCGGGGTGGAAACAGTGGCATTGGGCTATGCATCGATAATATGCTTCCCTCTGTCATTCCCCATGTCAGATTCTGATTCCAATTCAGAGCCTGCATCCGATTCAAAAGCCTTCAATTCGGCTACCAGTGATTTCTTGGTCTGACACTCACTTGTGTTGTGAGTGGAGCTCTTATGGAACTTGCACCACTTCCACGTGTCCATTTTTGGCTTCGTGGTGTTGTTCTTTGCTTGCATCTTTGGCGGGTTGTCCTGGGCTACCCCACCTTGGCTTGGTCCTTTGTTTAACACTTTAGAGGTACCTTTCCCTTCCTTAAGATTCACAGACCCATAGTCTTTCTTCTTCTGTTTGAACGTCTGCTCAATATTGGCATCATACCGGTATGCCGCACCAAGCGACGATATGTCGAGGAACTCCATTTCCTCCTAAATGTATCTATGAAGACAATTTTGGTACTTTAACACTAAATGTTTCTCTGAATATTTGATACCCATATTTTTGTGTAGGGTATGAAACAGATTCGTCAGCTCATGCACATCTTGGTCCCTTTCGCGCCACAGCGTAATCCATTGTATGTATTTGTCCTCATATCTACCCATGGGATAATATTGTTCCTTGATGGCATCTCGAAAAGAATTCCAATTGGGTGCGACCAAGAACAGAGAGGATTCCCCCTCGCTCTATTTCTCCTAGTAGGTTTCCCACCAGTCCTTGACATGGGGGACGACTTTAAGGAGTGCAAAAATAATCCTTTCTCGATCGGAAAAGTCATGAACGGAGAAATATCCTTCTAACAGATTCGACCATCTATGAGTGACAACTGCATATATTTGGCCCTAAAATATGGGGCTGTCAAATTTTTCATGTACCTTAAAAGGAGTGGTGCCTCCAGAGTGGCTACTGGATGTAGATGCACTGCCAGTGGGTAGCTGTTGAAGGATCTGGGAAAAGTTGTCCATCGTCACGTTCCTTTCTCTCTCGAGGGCCTCCTTGAGAAATAATTTGATAGGATCTACTGCTCCCTCATCATTATTTTATTCCCCCATGGGCGGCTGTCAGGGTTTATGAGGCTAATATTACAACAGTTCAACCAGATCGAGCCCTAACCCCTTATACCCCGACCTCATTGGGGACATGCAAAGAAGGATCGAGAAAGAACAGACTGTTCCGATACCACTGATTCAGATTTATGTAGGAGCACAATGAAATACAGAAATACACATAAACGCAAAGATGCGGCAAAAGTAAAACTTCAATTCATTAACAACAAATGACTGAAATATGCTTACAGACAGAATGTAAATACAATAGCTCAGGCGTTGGTAGTTTATCTCTGAGAAGAGATGCAGCGACTACTGGCCTCTGAAATCTGTGTTACAATGAGGCTCGAAGGCCTATATATTATTGAGAAACAATGGAAATCCCTAAACATCAAAAAACCTAACCCTGGGAGATGAAGCGCCAGAATACGGGCCCCGTTGGGGTAAATTGGTACATCAATTTCTCGGGGTCGTAACTTTGGCATACTATCTCCGTTTGATGCGCATGATAGATCATTAGAAAGATATATCCAAGGAATACACTTCTCAGAACAAATATCAACTGCGAAGCGGAGCCATATTCGTCGGAGCATTCATTCCCAAAAAACGTCATTTAGGGCCTCAAAATGGCTCCGAAAGTTCAGGACCCGAAAAACTGCCAAAAATAGTAAATTGTGCTACAATTAAGGAAACTGGAAAGCTAAAAGAAACGATCGTGTGGGTCCAAGTGGAATAGGTGGGTGGCCACCAATATCCACCGGGATAAGATGAACATGGGAATGACAGGTATTCAAGGATCATGAGCAAGCGTCATCATTCCCCAGAGAAATACACTAGCAGAACTCATGCAAGTTCATGGCCAGGGAGCAGCCCAAGTGTGTCTCATGTCAGGAGACATAGGAGAAGGCCTAAGGGATACATCTTTCAAGGTGATCTCATGAAAACCAAGCCACCTACTTCACATGGTGATCAAAGGAAGGGATAAAAGGCCGAGGCCTGGCTATTACAAATGAAGAAATGTTTCCAGTTGCACGATTATCCCACCATGGTAGAAAAAAGAATTGCAACTGGCCACTCGCAAGGAAAGGAATCCATGTGGTGGGATCATCTTAAAAAACCCAAGCACCTTGATGAGAGAAAGGTCTCATAGAGGCAGTTCAAAGGATATTCCCAAAAGAAATATTTATCATAGCATTAATATGAAACAAAGATGAAAGAATTCTTTGAACTCAAGTTGGGAAGCATGACAATGGATGAGTATGATAAGAGGTTCTTTGAGTTGTTGAAGTATGTGGGCTTCACAAAGGATGAGAAGGTCAAAATACAAAGGTTTTTGAGTGGGTTACCCTCTTTGTACAATGACAAGATACAATATGATAACCCCAGAACTTTGGAGGAGAGAAAAACATCTTTATGAGAAAAGAAGAGGGAGGTCATTCTTCCAAAAATATTGGAATGAAAAGATGAAGGGTAAGACAGAGCAAATGCATAAGGGTTTTAAACCACCTTTTTTCATAAATAACTCCCAAGCAAATCAGCAAGGTCAATCAACCCAAAATGAGCACAAGACAACAGATTCATTTGGGAAAATGTCAAGGAAACAACCTGTAACAATGTTGGGAATGTAAGGGAAATCATTTATATAAGGACTAGATTCACAAAGGTGAAAGAATGAGAATTGTGCACGAAATTCAAGAGGATGAAACAGTTGAAGATATGGGAGGAAGCATGCAAAGGATTTATGCATCCTTGGATAACAAGCAAGAAGAGTATCAATCCCCCATGATTGAAGTGGAAGGTAAGATTGATAACTAACCCATATCAATTTTAATTGATTCTCAAGCTAGCCATACTTACATAAACTATGACATTGTTGAAAAATTTTACTTGCAAAGGAGTAAGCATAATAAATTTTGGTTAGTTTAATTAGCCACGGGGGCTAAAAGGAAGATCAATAAGTTGGTTAAATATTGTCCAGTAGACATAACTTGACTCAACACAAAGGTGTATATGAACATCATACCATTGGGATCATATGACTGTATGATTGACATGGATTGGTTGGAAAAATACCATGTTGTTCTAGATTGTTACAACAAGACCATAAATTTTCTTGATGAGGATGGGAAACAAAGCAAGATTCCAATCATTCTGAGAGCAACAATTGCTAGAGAAATTTCAACCATGCTGCTGAAAAAAAAATTCAGGAAGGGATGTCAAATTTTTGCAGCCTGTACGGAAGAGGTAGCTAGGGATAATGTGGCAAGTATTGAACACCATCCAGTCTTGGGGAATTTTGAAGATATTGATTTCGCCACTGATTTGGTACCATGAGCTTCCCTAGTGTCCAAGACACCTTACAGAATGGGCATGCACCAGAATTGAAGGAATTGCATATGCAACTAGAAGAATTTTTTAAGAAGGGATAGGCCCAAGTGTGTCACCATAAAGAACAAATATCCTTTGCAAAGGATTGATGATTTATTTGATTAATTGAAAGGTGCGATAATATTTTTTAAGATTGAGATGATGTCAGGTTATTATCAAACAAGACGACATCCATGACAATATATGGGCATTATCAATTTATACTAGTGTCATTTGGGATATCAAATGTCCCAACAATTTTCATGTGCCTAATGAATGGAGTTCTCAAGGAGTACCTAGATAAGTTTGTGATCATTTTCTTAGATGATATTCCCATTTACTCAATGAGAGAATGGTGTTGCAAGTTTTGAGAAAGCATAAGTTATATGCCAATTTAGGAAGGAAGATGATTAGTAACATATATCACAAACATTTACGGTTACTACATAATAGTTAGAATAAGTTGGCGGATGCTCAATAGTGACGTATTTGCAATAACTTCATCTTGACGTAAGAAAGACATTAATCTGAAACATCTTGGACTGATTGATGATATGTGAAGCATCCTAGGTGCCTCAACCCTCCATCCTCATCTCCGTTGATAGTGGTCCCATTTGATAGAATATTTTCTGATTTTCTTTCTGACATAATAACAAACAATGACATGTCATCGTCATCTCTGTGGACAGTGGTCCCATCTAGTAGAATATTTTCTGATTTTCTTCCTAACATAATAACAAAAAATGACATGTCATCGTAATATTCATTGGACTTGGATAGAGAGTATTTGGTTCAGAAATTTGAATCTGGCCATCTTTCAAGCGCTTTTTCTGTATTTGACCATTGTTAAAAAGATCTGCGGTGGCTTTACATTATGTTTTCTTTGCTCCCTCTTCTTTAATATGAATCTGGACAACTTTTAGGCGCTTTTCCTACATTTGGCTGTTGTTAAAAGGCTACCCGGTGGTTTTACATTATGTTTTCTTTGCCCACGCAGACCTTATCATTCTCTTCTTTAATCTAGTCTGTGCATCTGCATTTGGATGCTTTGTGTGGTTTTTGTGTTGGAGTCTAGATGCTTTGCATGGTTTGTGTGTTGGTTTGGATGTGAATGTATTGTGTGTTTTTTGATGGTACAGTCCTTGCGTTGTTATCTCTTTATGCATGTGTGTCTATCTGTTAGGTTGATGACGAAGAGGGGAAACGATCGCGTCAATATTTAATTTGTAGGAGTATTGATTCCTGGACATCCATTTCATTTAGTTTCAACTATGCCAACTTTGACCACTGATTAATTCTTAATGGTGTTCGTATTAATTCTTAATTGTTTCGTGTGGAGTATTTTGATGGATAATCTATTTTGCAAATTCAAGGAATTGATGAATAATTCTGAATTTTTTTGGGGGGTGGTGAGGTTTACAAATTTCCAAAATTATCTGCCTCTTGAAACAAATATAATAGAGTTGAAGGGTTAGCAATTGTTACAAATAAGCTTTAAGAAAGAAAACCAGAAGAGTTTATGGATAGCATTGTTGAAGGTTCGATAGATAACTGGTACAGGGATTTCTTATGAAACTTATTTTCCATTTTAGGGTTTCTTATTGATCTTTCACTTTCGCACGGAAAGAGAATTAATCTAAATTTATTTTCACACGGTCATTTTTTGTTTCTGTTGAAAATAGATCCTGAAAAGCATTTTGATGAAAAGGATCCTGAACAACATTTTGATGAAAATTTTTGAGAGATGGTCTGTTTTGCACATTTAGGAATTTATCATCTCTTACAATAAATATAATAGAGATTAGAGTTCCTAATATATTTCCTGTATGTGGTGTGTTTCGATCTTCCATATTGCTTAATTTTTGGGTGCAAGGTTAATGAAGAAAGGAAAATCGGATGTGTTTATTGAAATCATTTTTGTAGGTGAAAATACTAAGTTAAAACTTCCACTTATCCAAATTATTTTTTGATGTCAAGGTTTCTTTTGATTCATCTTTCGCTTGGATGAAGAATTAATTTTATTTTATTCTACATGCATGAGTGCTGGCCATTTTCTGTGGAAAAGAAGCTAGACAGGAAGGATATATCTCAGCGGCACTGTAATTTGTAAGTCCTTGAATAATTTTCTAATCAAGATCCTTCCCTGAGTAGATCTTGTTTATTGAATGATGCAGTGGAATTTTCTCGTGTAGATTTTATTCATTTTGAGTTTGAAGAGGTTTAATTTATTTCCTGGAATGCCAAGGATATCATGGATAAAACTATAGAATTTTGAAATTTATTTTAATGATGGGCATGATATTCGCTGAAATTGTACCTTATCAGGAATTGAAATTATGATAGACTGCAGGTACTTTAATTAATTTAAATTACGCTAAAATCCAAGGAAATCACAGATACACAGTGGTTTAGAATAGAAATAAACGTTGAGGTTTCATGACACAGGTTTGACCAATGTTGCCTACGGGGCATGGAAATCACTATATATGAAAATAATTCATATTTGATATATGAAACAACAATGAAAATAATTCAAGTTTTTAGGTAATGAGGAATCACGAGAGAAATTATTGATAATACATGACGTTCCACTCTTTGATCGATAAAAATGTTGTCCACCTTCTATCTAAGAGGCATTATTTTGATATGCAGCTTGGAAGAGGATTGAGACATCGACTTTGAAATATTCCATATTGGTGAAGTGCAGATTTGGCACCAGAGCTGTGCAAGGCGTGCGCAGGCTAGACGAAGTCTCAGAGTTGTGATTCTGAGCAAAGGGATTGAAATACTGTTGCTGCAGGAGTGCGCAAGATCGAAGGCTTCAACACTTGGTCGTGGTTGAAGATTTGCCGCAAGGAGTGTGTGCAAGAGTTTCTTCTTGAGAGATTTGAAGTCGTGAAAGCTGAAGAGGGATAGACCTTCAAGTTCGTGAAGGGCCAAGCCAAAAGTTGTGTGTGAGTTGGTTGAAGGGAAGTGTCGCGGGTTGGCGAGTAGGTAAAACGATTCTCGAGGGGAGACACTCCGTCATTTCGGGGATTGCATAAGAAAAGATAGACAATTGGCATCCTCCATGGAGAATCCGCGAGTTTCTGTGAGTCGTCAGATCTCGCAGAGGTGCCGGGAAGTCACAGTGCAAGCACGAAGGAAGGTTCAAGCTCAAGATAGATAGAGCGTCGATCCAAGCCAGCTAGGGACATTGGATCCATCGCGAAATTGGCTATCGATCCATCGCAAGAAAGTAGCAGAAGATTTGGCTACGGAGATCGTGATAGTGCGAGGAGCGAAGTCTTGATAGCTATATAAGTAGTGTAGTGTAGACCATGGGAGATAGTGGATAATAGGTGGCATAAACCATCAGAGGTTCGACGTCTCGGGTATTGGGAGTCAGCGGGGAAAGTATTTGACCTCGCAAGTAGCGAAGTCACGAGGCAGCGATATCGTGAGTATCGGTGTCTCGGACCTTGGGAGTCGAGGAAGGAATCATTTGATCTCGCGAGTGGCAAAGTTGTGAGGGAGAGAGATCGCGAGTTTCGGCATTTTAGGGTCTTGCGTATCGAGGTTTGAAAAACAGAGCACTTGGTGTCGCGAGTGCCTAGATCGCGATAAGGACAGAAGTCCTGACAAGATGATGGAATGTCAACATTGACTGACATATCAGATCTCGGGGATCCATGAGTGTAGTGATCGATAGTGAATTCGCGAAGCCGCGAAGTTCCGATCTTCTGATAAGACAAAGAAAGGGGGATCGCGAAGAGAAGTATGGGTGTATATTTCCTGATAGGGAAATAGAAGAACATTTACGTTCTTCAAGCCGAGAGGGGAAAGAAGGTCCTGGAGAAGTAGTCGTGCTCCGAGGAGTGCGTTTGCAGGCAAATTGGTATCAGAGCAGGGGAATTCTTTGCTTTCTGTAGTAGATAAAGAGAAATCTCCATGCTGCTGAGAAGAGAAAGGCAATCACCTGACCCAGAAGATAGGGAGGTGAGAAGAAGAGGCAGGCCGACAGGAAATCCAGAGATGGAAAGGCAGATAAGAGATCTCTGAGCAAGACTCGAAGACATGGAGACAACATAAAGACGCGGAGCCTGCATTCAATTCAGGTTCTGATTCAGATTCGGAGCCTGCATTCAACTCAAAATCCTTCAACTCGACTACCGGTGACTGCTTGGCCCGACACTCACTTGTGTTGTAAGTGGAGCTCTTATGGAACTCGCACCACTTCCACGTGTCTGTTTTTGGCTTCGTGGTGTTGTTCTTTGCTTGCAGCTTTGGCGGGTTGTCCTGGGGTGCCCCGCCTTGGCTTGGTCCTTTGTTCGACAGTTTAGGGGTACCTTTCCCTTGCTTCTGATTCACAGAATCAAAGTCTTTCTTTTTCTGCTTGAACATCTGCTCAATATTGGCAGCATACCAGTATGCCGCACCAAGCGACGATATGTCGAGGAACTCCATTTCCTCCTGAATGTATCTATGAAGACAACTGCAGTCCTTTAACACCAAATTTTTCTCTGAATCTTTGATACCCATCTTTGTGTGTAGGGTATGGAACAGATTCGTCAGCTCATGCACATCTTGGTCCCTTTTGCTCCACAGCGTAATCCATTGTATGTATTTGTCCTCATATCTCCCCATGGGATAATATTGTTCCTTGATGGCATGTCAGAAAGAATTCCAAGTGGGTGCGATCGAGAACAGAGAGGGTTCCCCCTCGCTCTGTTTCTCTCAGTAGGTTTACCTCTAGTCCTTGACATGGGGGGCAACTTTAAGGAGTGCAAAAATAATCCTTTCTCGTCGGAAAAGTCATGAATCGAGAAATATCCTTCTAACAGATTCGACAATCTATCAATGACATCTGCATCTATTTGGCCCTCAAATATGGGGATGTCAAATTTTTCATGTGCCTTAAAAGGAGTGGCCCCTCTAGAGTGGTTGCTAGATGTAGATGCGCTGCCAGTGGGCAGTTGTTGAAGGATCTAGGAAAAGTTGTCCATCATCGCGTTCCTTTGTCTCTCGAGGGCCTCCTCGAGCAATAATTTGATAGGATCTCCTACTCCCTCTTTTTTATTTTCTTCCCCCATGGGCGGTCGTCAGGGTTTGCAAGGCTGATCTTACAACGGTTCAACCAGATCGAGCCCTAACCCCTTATACCCCGACCTCGTTGGGGACATGCAAAGAAGGATTGAGAAAGAGAAGACTGTTCTGATGCCACTGATCTAGATTTATGCAGGAACAAAATGAAATACAGAAATACACATAAACGAAAAGACGCGGTGGAAGTAAAACTTCATTTCATTAACAGCAAATGACAGGAATATGCTTACAGACAGAATGTAAATAAAATAGCTCGGGCATTGGTAGTTTATCTCTGAGAAGAGATGCGACGACTACTAGCCTCTGAAATCTGTGTTACAATGAGGCTCGAAGACCTATATATTATTGAGAAACAATGGAAAACCCTAAACATCTAAAAACCTAACCCTGGGAGATGAAACACTAGAATATGGGCCCCGTTGGGGTAAATTGGTACATCAGTTTCCTGGGGTCGTAACTTTGGCATACTATATACATTTGATGCACATGATACATCGTTAGACAGAATTATCCGAGGAATACATTTCTGACAATGAATATCGAGTTCGAATCGGACCCATATTCGTCGAAACATTCATGCCCAAAAAATGTCGTTTAGGGCCTCAAAACGGCTCCGGAAGTTCAGGACCCGAAAAAATACCAAAAATAGTAAATTGTGCTACAATTAAAGAAACTAGAAAACTAAAAGAAATGATGGTCTGGGTCCAAGTGGAATAGGTGGGTGGCCACCAATATCCACCTGGATCAGATGAACATGGGAATGATAGGCATTCAAGGAGCATGAGAAAGCATCATCATTCCCCAGAGAAATACACTAGGAGAACTCATGCAAGTTCAGGGCCGGGGAGTAGCCCAAGTGTGTCTCATGCCAGGAGACATAGGAGAAGGCCTAAGCAATACATATTTCAAGGTGATCTCATGAAAATCAAGCCACCTACTTTAAATGGTGATCAAAGGAAGGGATAAAAGGCCGAGGCCTGGCTATTGGAAATGAAGAAATGTTTCCAGTTGCATGATTATCCCTCCATGGTAGAAAAAATAATTACAACCTACCACTCACAAGGAAAGGAAGCCATGTGGTGGGATCATCTTAAGCAACCCAAGGACCTTGATGAGAAAAAGTTCCCATGGAGGCAGTTCAAAGGATATTTCCAAAAGAAATATTTATCAGAGCATTAATATGAAACAAAGATGAAAGAATTCTTTGAACTCAAGTTGGGAAGCATGACAATGGATGAGTATGATAAGAGGTTCTTTGAGTTGTTGAAGTATGTGGGCTTCACAAAGGATGAGAAGTTCAAAATCCAAAGGTTTTTGAGTGGATTACCCTCTTTGTACAGTGACAAGATACAATATGATAACCCCAGAACTTTGGAGGAGAGAAAAGCATCTTTATGAGAAAAGAAGAGGGAGGTCATTCTTCCAAAAATATTGGAATGAAAATATGAAGGGTAAGAAAGAGAAAAGTCATAAGGTTTTAAACCACCGTTTTTCATAAATAACTCCAAAGCAAATCAGCAAGGTCAATCAATCCAAAATGAGCACAAGACAACAGATTCATTTGGGAAAATGTCAAGGAAACAACCTGTAATAATGTTGGGAATGTAAGGGAAATCATTTATATAAAGACTAGATTCACAAAAGGTGAAGGAATGAGAATTGTGCACGACATTCAAGAGGATAAAATAGTTGAAGATATGGGAAGAAGGATGCCAAGGATTTATGCATCCTTGGATAACAAGCAAGCAGAGTATCAATCCCCCATGATTGAAGTGTAAGGTAAGATTGATAACCAACCCATATCAATTTTAATTGATTCTCGAGCTAGCCATAGTTACATAAACTCTGACATTGGTTAAAATTTTTACTTGCAAAGGAGTAAGCATAATAAACTTTGGTTAGTTCAATTACCATAATACCAATGTTGGTTTGCCTATGGGGCATGGAAATCGCTATATACGAAAATAATTCATATTTGATTGTTGAAACAACAATGAAAATAATTCAAGTTTTTGGGAGCAGGTAATGAGGAATCACGAGAGAAATTATTTAAAAGACATGACGTTCCACTCTTTCATCGATAAAAATGTTGTCCACCTTCTATGTAAGAGGCATTATTTTTATATGCAGCTTGGAAGAGGATTGAGACATCGACTTTGAAATCTTCCGTATTGGTGAAGTTTTCATTGCAAGTTTAAAGAAGACTGGAAAATCATAAATGTTTATTGATAACATTGTTGTATGTTGATGCAGGAGCATCGACAACTCATCAAGAGAGCCAGCGCGGAGCGGAAGACAGCTAGATAGTGCCAACACAAATTTTGAAAACACCTTGATATTGTTGCGCAAACATTAATGTGTGGATATATAATGAGGCCCACTTAGGTAGATGAGGCATTTAATATAGTTAATGTAACGTAGATAGAATATTTAATTCTAGATTTGATAGATTTAGAGCGCAAGAGGGAAACGAGATATAGACACCCTCATTGTACATTGTATTATTATTCAAGAGAGAATTCAGAAGAGAAGAGCATGCAGAGAAGTGTATGAAGAACACCCATGTACAAACATTTGAATTAATAGAAAGAGTTCTGATTCAAATTCATGGCTTGTGTTATTCTCTATGTATTTATGGTGTTATGCTCATGAATGTTTTCTTCTTGTCATACATTTTCTTTTATATGTTGTGTATGTGATTTCATGGTTGAATAGAAGTCTAAGAGGGAATGTGAATGAGTTTCAATTGTTTCTCTACTTGAGCCAAGAAATTCCTGCAAGGAGTGCAGTTGAATTGTTCGCAAGGAGTGCGTTGACAGAAGGGTTCAATTAGAGTTAGCTTTTGTTCTCATTCATCTCAGAAGTGCGGATTTGGAACCAGAGCCGTGTAAGGCATGCGCAGGCTAGACGAAGTCTCAGAATTGTGATTCTGAGCAAAGGGATTGAAATATTGTTGCTGCAGGAGTGCACAAGATCGAAGGCTTCAACACTTGGTCGTGGTTGAAGATTTTCCGCAAGGAGTGCATGCAAGAGTTTCTTCCTGAGAGATTTGAAGTCGTGAAATCTCAGGAGGGATAGACCTTCAAGTTCGTGAAGGGCCAAGCAAAAATTTGTGTGTGAGCTGATTGAAAGGAAGTGTCGCAGGTTGCCGAGTAGGTAAAATGATTCTTGAGGGGAGACACTTCGTCATTTCGGGGATTACATAAGAAAAGATAGACGGTCGGCATCCTCGATGGAGAATCTGGGAGTTTCTGTGAGTCGTCAGATCTCGCAGAGGTGCTGAGAAGTCACAGTGCAAGCACGAAGGAAGGTTCAAGCTCAGGATAGATAGAGCATCGATCCAAGCCAGCTAGGGCTGTTGGATCCATCGCAAAATTGTCTATTGGGCCATCGCGAGAAAGTAGCGGAAGATTTGGCTACAGAGATCGCAATAGTGTGAGGAGCGAAGTCCTGACAACTATCTAAGTAGTGTAGTGTGGACCATGGGATATAGTGGATAACAGGTGGCATAAACCATCGGAGGTTCGGTGTCTTGGGCATCGGGAGTCGACGGGGAAAGTATTTGACCTCGCGAGTAGTGAAGTCGCGAGGTAGCGATATCATGAGTATCGGTGTCTCGGACCTTGCGAGTCGAGGAAGGAATCATTTGATCTCGCGAGTGGCGAAGTCGTCAGGGAGTGAGATCGTGAGTTTCGGCATTTCGGCATCTCACATATCGGGGTTTGAAAAACAGAGCACTTGGTGTCGTGAGTGACGAGATCGAGATAAGGACAGAAGTCCTCACAAGACAAGGGAAAGTCAACATTGACTCACATATCGGATCTCGGGGATCCATGAGTATAGTGATCTCGCGAAGCCGCGAAGTTCCAATCTTCTGATAAGACAAAGAAAGGGGGATCGCAAAGAGAACTGCGGGTGTATATTTCCTGATAGGGAAACAGAAGAACATTTACGTTCTTCAGGCCGAGAGGGGAAAGAAGGTCCTGGAGAACTAGTCATGCTCCGAGGAGTGCGTTTGCAGGTAAATTGGTATTAGAGCAGGGGAATTCTTTTCTTTTTGTAGCAGAGAAAGAGAAATTTCCATGCCGCTGAGAAGAGAAAGGAAATCACCCGACCCAGAAGATAGGGAGGTGAGAATAAGAGGCAGGCCGATAGGAAATCCAGAGATGGAAAGGCAGATGAGAGATCTCCGAGCAAGACTCGAAGACATGGAGACAACACAAAGACACAGAGACTGCATTTGATTCAGGTTCTGATTCAGATTCGGAGCCTGCATTCGATTCAAAATCGTTCAACTCGACTACCGGTGATTGCTTGGCTCGACACTCACTTGTGTTGTGAGTGGAGCTCTTATGGAACTCGCACCACTTCCACGTGTCCATTTTTGGCTTCATGGTGTTGTTCTTTGCTTGCAGCTTTGGCAGGTTGTCCCGGGGTACCCCGCCTTGGCTTGGTCCTTTGTTCAAAAGTTTAGGGGTACCTTTCCCTTGCTTCTGATTCACAGACCCAAAGTCTTGCTTCTTCTGTTTGAACGTCTGCTCAATATTGGCAGCATACAAGTATGTCGCACCAAGTGACGATATGTCGAGGAACTTCATTTCCTCCTGAATGTATCTATGAAGACAACTGCGGTACTTTAACACCAAATTTTTCTCCGAATCTTTGATACCCATCTTTGTGTGTAGGGTATGGAACAGATCTGTCAGCTCATGCACATCTTGCTCCCTTTCGCGCCGCAGTGTAATCCATTGTATGTATTTGTCCTCATATCTCTCCATGGGATAATATTGTTCCTTGATGGCATCTCAGAAACAATTCCAAGTGGGTACGACCGAGAACAGAGAGCATTCCCCCTCACTCTGTTTCTCTCAGTAGGTTTCCCACTAGTCCTTGACATGGGGGGAAGCTTTAAGGAGTGAAAAAATAATCCTTTCTCGTCGGAAAAGTCATGAACCGAGAAATATCCTTCTAATAGATTCGACAATCTATCAACGACATCTGCATATATTTGTCCCTCAAATATGGGGATGTCAAATTTTTCATGTACCTTAAAAGGAGTGGCGCCTCTAGAGTGGATGCTGGATGTAGATGCGCTGCCAGTGGGCAGTCGTTGAAGGATCTGGGAAAAGTTGTCCATCATCACGTTCCTTTGTCTCTCGAGGGCCTCCTCAAGAAATAATTTGATAGGATCTCCTGCTCCCTCATTTTTATTTTCTTCCCCCATGGGCGGCCGTCAGGGTTTGCAAGGCTGATCTTACAACGGTTCAACCAGATCGAGCCCTAACCCCTTATACCCCGACCTCGTTGGGGACATGGAAAGAAGGATCGAGAAAGAGAAGAATGTTTTGATGCCACTGATCCAGATTTATGCAGGAACAAAATGAAATACAGAAATACACATAAACGCAAATATGCGGCTGAAGTAAAACTTCATTTCATTAACAACAAATGACAAGAATATGCTTACAGACAAAATGTAAATAAAATAGCTTGGGCATTGGTAGTTTATCTCTGAGAGGAGACGCGATGGCTACTGGCCTCTGAAATCTGTGTTACAATGAGGCTCGAAGACCTATATATTATTGAGAAACAATGGAAAACCCTAAACATCAAAAAACCTAACCTTGGGAGATGAAACGCTAGAATATGGGCCCCGTTGGGGTAAATTGGTACATCAATTTGCCGGGGTCGTAACTTTGGCATACTATCTCCGTTTGATGCACATGATACATCGTTAGAAAATGAATATCGAGTTCAAAGTGGACCCATATTCGTCGGAGCATTCATGCCCAAAAAACGTCATTTAGGGCCTCAAAACGGCTCCGGAACTTTAGGACCCGAAAAGATACCAAAAATAGTAAATTGTGCTACAATTAAGGAAACTAGAAAACTAAAAGAAATGATGGTCTGGGTCCAAGTAGAATAGGCGGGTGGCCACCAATATCCACCTGGATCAGATGAACATGGGAATGATAGGCATTCAAGGAGCATGAGAAAGCATCATCACTCCCCAGAGAAATACACTAGGAGAACTCATGCAAGTTCAGGGCCGGGGAGCAGCCCAAGTGTGTCTCATGTCAAGAGACATAGGAGAAGGCCTAATGGATACATCTTTCAAGGTGATCTCATGAAAATCAAGCCACCTACCTTAAATGGTGATCAAAGGAAGGGATAAAAGGCCGAGGCCTGGCTATTGGAAATGAAGAAATGTTTCCAGTTGCACGATTATCCCTCCATGGTAGAAAAAATAATTACAACCTACCACTCGCAAGGAAAGGAAGCCATGTGGTGGGATCATCTTAAGAAACCCAAGGACCTTGATGAGAAAAAGGTCTCATGGAGGCAGTTCAAAGGATATTTCCAAAAGAAATATTTATCAGAGCATTAATATGAAACAAAGATGAAAGAATTCTTTGAACTCAAGTTGGGAAGCATGACAATGGATGAGTATGATAAGAGGTTCTTTGAGTTGTTGAAGTATGTGGGCTTCACAAAGGATGAGAAGGTCAAAATCCAAAGGTTTTTGAGTGGATTACCCTCTTTGTACAGTGACAAGATACAATATGATAACCCCAGAACTTTGGAGGAGAGAAAAGCATCTTTATGAGAAAAAAAGAGGGAGGTCATTCTTCCAAAAGTATTGGAATGAAAAGATGAAGGGTAAGAAAGAGCAAATTCATAAGGGTTTTAAACCACCTTTTTTCAGAAATAACTCTGAAGCAAATCAGCAAGGTCAATCAATCCAAAATGAGCACAAGAAAACAGATTCATTTGGGAAAATGTCAAGGAAACAACCTGTAACAATGTTGGGAATGTAAGGGAAATCATTTATATAAGGACTAGATTCACAAATGTGAAAGAATGAGAATTGTGCACAACATTCAAGAGGATGAAACAGTTGAAGATATGGGAAGAAGGATGCCAAGGATTTATGCATCCTTGGATAACAAGCAAGCAGAGTATCAATCCCCCATGATTGAAGTGTAAGGTAAGATTGATAACCAACCCATATCAATTTTAATTGATTCTCGAGCTAGCCATAGTTACATAAAATCTGACATTGGTTAAAATTTTTACTTGCAAAGGAGTAAGCATAATAAATTTTGGTTAGTTCAATTAGCATAATACCAATGTTAGTTTGCCTATGGGGCATGGAAATCGCTATATACAAAAATAATTCATATTTGATTGCTGAAACAACAATGAAAATAATTCAAGTTTTCAGAGGCAGGTAATGAGGAATCACGAGAGAAATTATTTATAAGACATGACGTTCCACTCTTTCATTGATAAAAATGTTGTCCACCTTCTATGTAAGAGGCATTATTTTGATATGCATCTTGGAAGAGGATTCAGACATCGACTTTGAAATCTTCCATATTGGCGAAGTTTTCGTTGAAAGGTTAAAAAAGACTGGAAAATCATAAATGTTTATTGATAGCATTGTTGTATGTTTTATGGAAGATCGGAACTTCCATTTATGCAAATTATTTTTCATGTGAGGGTTCCTTTTGATTCATCATTCACTTGGGCGGAGAATTAATTCAATTCTATTCTACATGCAGGCGTGTCAGCCATTTTGAGTGGAAAAGAAGCTAAACGTGAAGGATGTAGTTCAGGAGCACTGTAATGTGTAAGTCTTATTTGTTGAAATTGTATCCTATACTGCAACTACTTTATTTCTTTAGATAGCTCTTATATTCTTTAGCTAGCTATACCGTGGTGGTTTAGAATACAAAGAAATGTAGGGCTTCTTGACACAGTTATATATATATATATACACGATGGTTTACAATAGAAATCAACGTGTAGGCTTCTTTACACAGGTTAGTTGACTGACTTGGTATATTTTTAAGGCGGAATGAGAAGACCGATAATAGCCTTTTGTGTGTACCCTGAAATAATGCTCGGTAACTTTCTTTTCAATATTTTTCATCACCAGTAAATAGTTGTGTCAAACACGAGATTTTCAAGGCGTGTGAGGGTTCCTTTTGATTCATCGTTCACTTGGGTAGAGAATTAATTCAATTCTATTCTACATGCAGGAGTGTCGGCCATTTTGAGTGGAAAAGAAGGTGAAGGGGAAGGATGTAGCTCAGGAGCACTGTAATGTTTAAGTCTTATTTGTTGAAATTGTATCTTATACTACAACTACTTTATTTCTTTAGCTAGCTCTTCCATTCTTTGTAGTGTATAGAAATCTAAATGCTCGCAGCCAAGGAAATACTGTGGTGGTTTAGAATAGAAAAAAACGTAAGGAAATATGATAGTTTAGAATAGAAAGAA